>SCLH01002039.1:112543-177843 GCA_004367855.1 Oikopleura vanhoeffeni | reverse complement strand
TCCTTTTTTGGTCATTTTAGACGCCAGGGAGTTAAATTTTTGAAATGTCATAAACCAACTTTTTGCTCCAAAATTACTAAGGAACACGATGTGACTACTCAAAATTCCCAGTTTTGAGTTTTTTCTCGGTGTAATTCAAACGCGTAACACCGGGTGTTAAACACCCTACACAGTGTGTAGTACACACATTGATTTAAAAAGATAAAAATGAAATACCAAAGATGAAAATTTGTGAAAAATGATTTGAAACGATTTTTGACCACCTTAAACAGCGCCACCGAGTCATTGGACCAAAATTTCAAGCGTCAAAAACTACCCTAGATCCGAAATTTTCAAGTTCGTAGGACCTTTTTATCAGGTGCTCAATTTTTCTCGGGAAGCCTAAATTTACCAGATTCCGAGTTTTTATTGTATAACCCCCCGAAATTTGTTCTTATCAAGTTCAAATTTTAACAGTATATGTGGCTGTTCATGCTGAAACTTTGGCTTATAATTTGAGCTCTCTAGCTCCATTTTTTTTAGAGCAAAATTTGTCTCTGTGCGTCTAAGCGGACGTTTTAAAAATTTTCAAAAACGTCCGCTTAGACAAATACGACAGTAGTTATTATAGACATAGTAGACTCATTTGAAAGCTCAAACAAATTTGTGCCCATAAAAAATATAAATAACGTTTTCGTATTTACGAAAAATGTTTTTTTTCATCCGATTGACTTTCAAAAACGTAAAATTGTCGTTACCCGATAATTTAAAAAAAAACGGTGATGATCTTAGTTTGATTTTAGTTTTTCAATTAAGAAAATACCGCCTCAAAATTTGGATACTAAAAAACTTTATCGCAATACTCTGCGACCGCTAATCAAGCGGCAAGAGTTATTTCATCGGTATCGCGCGAGTTCAAAATAAATATTTAAGAAATATTTTTTTCTTATTAATTTAAAAATTGATTGAATTCTCCGAATTGATCAACAGCAGCCGCAATTTTGGATATTTCACTGTGCCGGATGTGTAAATATCCCGCCGAGAATTGTTTTGCTCTTCCAGGTGATACAAATTAGCACTAAAAAGATATCAAAAATAGTTTAAAAAGACAGAAACTAGGACAAAAAATAAAACAAATCAGTTTTTACAAATTGATTATTTAATAAATGTCTGAATTTGATTCTGAGGGTAATGAAATTGATATCGAAGAAAGATTAGATTTTGTTTGCTTTCTGTTTGTCAAATAAACATGCGCTCAAATTTGAAGAGTAAATATAGTCAAACCTATTAGCAAATAGTATCAATTTATAGTTTTTTGTTGAGTAAAGCTTCATTTATGATTTTTCACTTATAAAAAATACTCAATTTATTTTATTTTTGGAATGATATTAATTTCAAGAGAAAACATTGAAATTATTTTGAGGTGTGAAAATCACAAATAAAGAAATTATTTTCGACTCTATGAATAAAAATCCTTGATTTTTGAACACAAGAAATAAAAATCCGTGATATTGAACACAATAAATAAAAAAAAATCTAACTGATAAAATGCCTTAACTTTATTCTAAGAAGATTTCTTAACTTTTAAAAACTCACGTAAACTTTTCATGTGCGAAATTTCGACGCGACAAAATTGCTTAATCTCAAGAAGTAGACAAGATAGAGAAATTATATAAGCACCAGAAGATAGACAATTGTGAAAAACTTAAGCATTTAAAATTTGAAGTTAATCGGATGTTATTAACTATATAAAACTAAGCTCTCCAGATCGACTCTGGTAGTTTGTTACCAAAATGAGGATGCGAGTTCAGGGGGACAGTTCACTATGAAAATTTTGTCTGTTAATTTTAGACTAAACTAATTCGGTCACAAAAATCACAATGGTGGTAGTCTCGCATTCCAAAGACGTCTAGTTCAGCGACTAGAAGACTTCAAAGAGCGAAAATGAGCCATTTTTGAGCGAAATTCGAGACCATTTTTCTCGGTTTCCACACATCCGAGTTAAAATTTTATATTNTTCATACAATGATTCTACGAGGAACTTTAAGCCCGCCGAGCCGTTTTTGATACAAATGTAATTAAGGAGGTAGCGGTCGCAATGTTTTCATGGCTCTTTGACGCCTAGAAAGATTCCGATCGCTGCGGACAACTTCTGTATTTATTTAACTTTTGTTTACTGTTCAAGAAAGGCACAAAATTTATTAAGATTTTCAAATGGAAGTAAATGTCATCGAGACGGTTTGAAATAGCGAATTTATAAGTCAAAAATGGCTATCGATTTAATTGCCTCAGCTTGCAGTGAATTTTTTATCCGATTCATAATCCGATTTATTTATCGGATTCTTCAGGTTTTGGATCTTGATAGTATGTGTCTCGATATGCCCTTGCCATTGCAACTAAGCCAACATTTGTCGAGACATAATCTGTCCAATTTTCAGCCTTGTTAGGGTTAATCAGAGCTCTGGTATTCCGCTTTCCTGATGACTGCCCGTTTTGAAAGCTGCGACGGTTGTCGTCGAGAACATCCATTGAAAATTGACCTAAGAAATTAAATCTATAAACTGTTTTTCTAATAGATTATTTTTTTGCTTGAACTCAAATTTACTGGCGGTTATGCTCCTGCTGTTTTTAAACAAAACTAATGAATATTTTTGTCGTATCTTATCAAATTTGAGAGGTGAAATTTCCGCAAAAAAACGTGGCTCCAAAATTGGGCCAAAAACGAGTGATCTCGCTGCTCAGGAATTAGACGGCGTCAAAAGTGAAATCGGAGGTACAATTTCCGCATAAATGACTCTCAGGATCAATTTAATTCATGCCGCAAAAAGATCGGATCGCTTCGAAAATATTACCACACGTTTTTCCATAGTTAAATTTCAAATATAGGTTTAAGCAAGCATGCCTCATTAATGGACACGTAAAGCGCTATAGGGTGAAACTAATTTTGCGCTCTTATGCCCCTAGTATACATAGTGTACATACCAAATAGTTGTTTCAACCGTCTTGAGAAAGTCGTCTACAGGAAATTTTTGGTAATATTTTCATACCGATGCGAGGATTTTGTGATTATCTACTGTAATGACAAAGATTTAAAAAGGTAGTCCGATTACATTTGCTTAAAATTTCATTTATGAAATGGATCACGTAAGTTATTAAAGCGTGAATGGAACATCCGATTTTAAGTTTTGGCGCCCTCTAGTGAGCGAATCACACAATTGATAATTTTGATCAAAGTTAAACTTCTACCTTCGTTATCCCAGCCATGGCCATAAGCTGTAGTTGGATATGCTGGTTCACCATGCTTGGCAATATCTATACCCCGGACTTCGACATCCTGTTCAACTCTGAGAATTTCAAAATACCAACAAATGAAAAATATTATTGTCGACAATGAAATAGTCCAAACCAGAATTGCAATTATTCCAGTTAGTTGCCATAAAAATTGATAATATGGAGTATATAAGCAATCACCTTCAAGCCATCCAGGTGCTGTCAAAGTTGTGTATGTGCAGTTTGAAATAAGTTCATCGCTCACACAGTCGTATTCACAGCCTTAATTTGTATATTTGAAGGATTTTGAAAAAATGTTTTTTTAAAGCCAAAATTGATCTCTTGATACAATCTAATAAACGTACAAACTTCTGATAACAGGAATATTGCGGCTTGGTACTGCTTAAACGCAATTCGTTAATGCTGAACACAAACGTGTTTTATATCAAGTGTGAGAATAATTTGATTTGTTTAACTACCGTTTTGGTCAAAAATGGTTTTTAACCAAAGAAATAGTATTGGAACGTAAAGCTTGAGTTAAATCTGAAGGTAGCTTTCTTGTTTAATTTATAAAAAGTAAATAGAAAGCAAATTAAATATTGATTTTTATCAGCATGATATAACAGCGAATTTATGTAACTCGTTACGTAATTCTTGACGGTCATACAAGCGACCACCCGACAGACAATATAATTGTTTCGCGAACTCTTCTCACTGTGAAACGAACTGAGAGAAAAATCCTGCGACCACAAAGAAGTTAAGAAATTGATATCAGATTAGATTATACACTTTTTTGATTATTTGTAAGGAAAATAATTGCCGCTCGGAATATCATAATAAAAACTATGTGATTCGAACCCACGCCTCCAAAGAGATAGGATATGCAGCAAATCTGCAGTGATAATATATAATAAATATACCTTTTTTAGCCAGACCTTTACTTTCTTTATATCACGGTGTCTGAAGTGGAATTTTTTAACCGAGTTTCAATAAATTTTCAAAATGAACTGTCATACGTCATAAATTAGTATAATTGCTTACTTTAACTATTCTTTACTTGCTTGAACAACTACGAATTTTTGTTTTATAAGGAACTTAACTCATAACATCATGGTATCTGCGTTTTAGCACCTATACAATGTTTACCAATTAAAAGTTTTGACCATCAATTGTATTTTTTACAAAGTTAAAATTAGGATTATTTTTATATTAAAATTAGTTGCAAAATATCATTTTTCTATTATGCCTATTAAATTATATATAATTTAGGTCATTTTTTTGTAAATCGTCCATAGATTAACGTGTTAGATGAAAGTTATAGCCGTAAAGCCTAACCAGAGTCAAAAATACAATTTCTATATCTTTAATTATCATTATGAAATTTAACAACCGATTAACCGGCTGTTGAAAAATGCATTAGAAAATGAAACTGAAGGTCTTAAAATACAAAATATCGAAAAATTTAAAAAATATTCTTGATAAAACTGAATTATATTTCGAAAACAATGACCAAATTTTGAAAAAAATGTCGAAAAATCAGTATCATCAAATTTTTTAAACCAAAAAAATAGAATTTTACGAATTTTTACATCTCTTTAACTACAGAATTTCTGACTAACTTAAATGTTCTCTACTTAACATCATTAATCAAATTCCAAATAATCAGGTGCTTTAAATCTCTGAAAAAATGTTCACTGAAATGAATAAAAACGTGAATTCGATATTATGTAAACATAACTATGAAATCGAAAACAAATACGAAATCGAGTCAATCGAACCTTTTGTTTTTATCACCGGAGAAACTGGTTCTATTATCATTCACGTCAAAATTGACATTCCTTTTTTCGCCGAAATTAAATCTAAGACTTAAAAGTTAATAGCCATACCAAAACCACTTTATTCAACAAATATTTTAAATCACTTTCAAGTGTCAAAAATACCTGAAAATATTGTCGAAGTAAATTCTATCGACAACAGAATATCGAAATCACGAAACAGTGTATTGAAACTGAAAATATTTTTTATTGTAAATTTGATATCCTAAATTTGATCCATGATAAAGGTAATTTGTGCGTTAATTCGTTATTTGCAAACACAACTTCAAGCTGTGAAAAAGTTTATCTGCAAAGTTTAACAAATTTCATAATAAACCCAATCACTGATACTATACTGTACATCAGTCACGTTGGTTAAGTAGAAATAGTAGACACAGATTTCTCAGTATCTTGAATTCACGTACTTGATACCAAAATTAAAAATTATATGTCTACAAATATAACTATTATGAATGGACCGATTATGCGTAATGTTCTGCATCTGAATATAATCATTTCGAAAATATCGACGCTATAGCCGAAGGTTTTTCCATAAATAGATTTGAAAATATATCAAATAATTACGGACATTTATACAGTGCATTTGAAAGATTTTCGGATTTGACAAAAATGAATAAAAGCGAACTTACCGGAATAATCAGTCAACTTGATAATGAGAATGAGAAAATTTTATTTCTATAACATATGAATTATCGAATAAACTTTTGCCATTTTTCATTTTGAGTAATTCACTATTTGTAATTTTCATAATATACAAACTTTGTAGATATTTTGTAAAAACAGTTAGCACCAGAATTGGAGGTTGCTTAAGGGGTTATCAGGCGACGCCACAAGAGGAGCACCAAGTCATCAATCCGACAAAATGAACAACGATTATCAACAACCATACGAAATTGAAAGTATCAACAGTTTCGAAAGTAGTATTAATCTTTCAGAAATTATTCCAATTATTCAAAATTTCGACATAGTTGACAACCTTTTGCACGAAAAAATAATCAAATTAATTAACGTTTCGGAAATTCAAATAAAATTAAAATTATCAAATTTAAACCAAGTTAATACAACCGAACAGGTTAAACTTTTAGATAGCTACAAAAAAATCCAGGACGAAAACAAAGAACTAAAAACCAATTTGGAAATTATCAAGAAATACGAAATAATCAAGAAAAAATACAAAAAATGATCCATTTCATAATCAAATATTTCAAATTAACCTTTTTAACGTTTCAAGTTCAAACACAATTCGTAATTATTAAAATTCAAATTTGAACTTGTTACGTCAAACATATCGTGTCAAATTACTGTAAGACAAAAAAATGATAAAAACAAAAGGAGGTAAACTCAGCAAAAAAAAGTACAAAATATCTTTATAAGAAAATTTTTTTGAAAATTATTAAAAAAAATATAAAAAAAAGAAAAAAAAAGAAAATGAGAAAAAAAATATGGAGAATTAAGAATGAACTTTCTTGACGAAAACAACATCGAAATTGATATTTCGATAAATTCACCATTATATTTGGAAGGACAATTGCCGATTATCTACGATGAGTCATCGGCGATGACCTATTAATCAACGAAATCCCGATCACGGAAATACAAGATAGCGATCCGACCCCAGAAATAAACAAAAGCGATAAAGATCAGAGCGAGAATAAAAAACCCGTAAAGGAAGAACTAAAAATTATTCCCAGGAACTTAAATTCAGAAAATATTATTTTTGGTTTTTCATAAAAGTTGAAATCTCGTTTTTGTTTTTTCTAAATAAATTACAAAGCATTAGACTTAATTCAGTAGATGTTTATTATTTAGAAAATGGACTGATCAAGCATTTAGCTGATTGGTCTATTGAGCTCAAATCAAAAATTAAAATAGATAATTTTGAAACCGAAGATTTATATTTAATTTTTTATACCCAATTTTTTAAACTATTCGGAAAGTTCGATCTAATCCTTCCAAACATTGAATCTACTAAATTTTCTTTCTAAAAAAAACGACAAAAAAATGTAAAATTTGATATTTTACATTGGAATGAGAGTGAAAAAAGGACCCGAAATTTTAATGCTGATGCATATTTTCGAAAAAAATGGTCTAAATAAAAATTTAATAAAAAAATCTACAGCTCATCAACCAACAGAGCAAAAAAAGCTCATAACAAGGATTTTGTTTTCATTAAGAGGGAAGGAAACAGTTAAATGTTGTTAATTAAAAAATCCAAAATAAAGTCTTCAAATAAGGAAGAGACGTCTTATGACATTAATTAACAATAATCTCAACTCAATTAACTCTTAACTATTTACTTACAGCTCTCTACTGTAATACTGCTCTATGTCCTCAATCACTCATATATTAATTACTGCAAGCTCTAATTCTGGGCACTTCTGACAATATACAATTAAATAGTCTCAATTACGAATTTTGGTATAAGCAGGAACTTTTACTCATAACAGTACCATCTAATATAATAAAAGAAAAAATCTTAGAGTTTGTAAGACAGCCACTTGATTAACTTGATGTTTCGTGAAAATAATTTTAAAGGAAATTCGCATCAAAATTCGAATCCTAATTATTTATACTGTTATTTTTGTGGCATTTTAGGCCATATCAACCAATTTTATATTAAATTTAATTAGACTGTCAAATTTACCTATGACCGACATATCTCTGATAATTTTTAATCAAAAATTCTCTATAAATTCAAAAATCTATTTAAATTCTGCTCTAGTTGACACTGGCAGTCATCGAACTTTAACGAAAACCTCTTTTGGACATACTATTCAGTTCAAAAACCCAGAAAACACTCAAAATGGCTGCAACCTACTTAACTTTAACCTTTTTTTCACAAAATTATGTGCCATGTTAACGCTGCGGGTTCACAAGAAAATAAACATGCATTTTTTGTACATAATCGTAACTGCATCATTATTTATTTGCCATAAGTTTGTCTGTTATCTGTCTGATTTGCTTAAGGGAGTACTCCACGCCATTTAGTGATTTTCAAACGTTTGTTCTGAGCTGATTACAAGTTGTTTGAGTTTCATGTTCTGGGACCCACGAGATATTTGTCTAAATTTTTCAAAAAAAGTACCCAAAAGTTTTTTGTATGATCTCACCGGTACAAAAAGTCGATTTTCGCATTTTTTGAATACATATTAATTTTTTTTTTATTCGTGGGAGATATGAATGAATTTAAAAAAAATAAAGGAGAATATCCAAAGAAATTTTGAGATATCATCTAATTTGTCCGTAATCGTTGAAAACGTGCTCAAAATAGCTGTTTTTGGTAAATCACGGCTAAAACATTTTAACTCGAACATCTGAAGTCAAAAAATGTTTCCTAAAAAGCGTTTTTTCAGAATCGAGCATATTCGAAGAATATCCGAAGACTTTTAGATACCTTGTTTAGTTTATGATTACGAGATGCTTGAAGTTTAGGTTACTTCAAAATTCGGCAAAAATATGTTTTTTCTAAGGTTTGCAAAATTATTTTAAAATAAAATATTTTATTTTTTATTTTTACGATGTATCAGCATTAAAAATTAAAATGGCAAAATAATTAGTCAGATCCGATGTTGATATCACGAGTTTCAGTCAGTTATTTGGAAAAAAACACTTAAAAACAACTGAAATTTTGCAAATTTATGAGTTTTTTTTCAGTCAAATTTTTTTTTTAATTTTGTGTAAGCAAACCGTTAACAAAATTTTGAATGCAGTAAAAATTAATATTGTACCACATATGGTTCGCGAGATATAATCCTCGTGAGGAACGTCGATTTCAGGATCTAAGAAACCATTTGAAATTTTTTTATTTTCGAAAATTAAATTTTTTTTATTTTGATTCTCAAGATTTAATTAAGAGTGAACTAATGCAACAAAAATTAGCGTCAACGGGGTAAAACTTTAAATAAAAATTATTTAAAAAAAAACTAGGGAAATTTTGGAAATTGTTTTACATCAAATTTCTTTTTCAATATTTTTTGGAATGAAACCGATTACAAAATTGAGAATGAAGTAAAAATTAGCTTTCTATCATGTCTGAGAGCTAAAATATAACGTCCGTGGGGTACTTCCTTAACAAACAAATATGTATATAAAAAAAATAAATTTTGTCAGAAACGACACTAAAAAAGAAGAAATTGGATAGATAATTTCCAGCAAAAAAAACTTAAATTCATTGAAAATTTACTGATCCATTTCAACGATCGACAAATTGAATTTTCGATTACAAAAAAAATATTTCGATTTAACAAATTTGAACGAGATAACCAATAACATTTTTAAACTTGATCCGAACAAAAAAATAAAAAAAGAACCCACCAAAAATAAATTTCTACCTCACCCTATGATTGAAAGATAGATGTGAAGTTGAAAAACTCAAATCAATGTTTGAAAAGCATCATTGGCAGATAAGCTAAATAAAAAAATTAATGGATTCTGCCTCTAAAAATCATCAAAAAATATAATAAAATGGTAAAAAATATTTTTCGAAAATATGGAAGGAATGAATATTAATAAACAAAAAATATATTTAATCAAATTTATTATTTTTTAAGGGTTGGATATCCCCTATTCACACTTTTGTTAATATCCCGGCCCTGATTAGAAAACGTAGAGTGTTTTCAAGTAGTAGGGCCGGGATATTAACAAAAGTGTGAATAAGGGATATCCCTTATTCACACTTTTGTTAATATAATCTAACTTAGTTATGATCTCGATTAACTTATAATTTGTATTCTTAACTTATAATTTCTTCTCTGAACTCAGCTCCTTTTTCTTAACTGTTTTTCTGAAACGCTCGTCTACACCTTGATTGTGTGAATATTTTAACTGGATATAAACCACCCTTACTGTTCATAATATATACCTCTCTATACAACATAATTAAACAAAAATTGTTTTTCTTATTCAGGAGGTTGACACTGTAAACCAATTTAAAAAAATAATTACCTTTCCAGAAAAACCATGAATACTCTTCATTTCTTCCTGCAAATATAGGTGTCAAAAGAACACCTAAAATTCCACCACACAAATGCACAGCAATAGACCCTACAGGATCGTCGATTTGAAAATGATGAACAAAATGTTCCGTGAAATGATACGCATAACCGGCAATACAACCCATTAAATATGCTCCCCATGGTTCTAGTACGTCACAACCAGCGCACATTGTAACCATTCCGCATAATGTTGCGTCCACAAGAGTCAGAAAAGACCAATATTGTTTCACTCTGAAATGTTAATTATAACGAATATAATACTTTAACTTATAATTCCCCTTATTTTGAAAAGGAGTGCCTCGAAATAATAATTTGATCTTCCTGATATCTTAAACAAAATCAGTTTATTAGTTTTTACGGCATTGTAAACTTCTTAAAATTTCAACCCTGAAATTTGGGTGATTTCATTAATATGGATTAAGGTTTCTCTGCTGACAAATCGTGAATATTTGAAAAATAAAAACAACTTAGAACACTTGCAACCAATCCAAAATGAATTCTAGAATGCGCTGATGAAATTGACTTGAATATGAGCGGCCACCAAATCATATTCCCGTGTTTGGCATCATGCAGATATTAACGATCTGTCACCCGATGGCCCTTCATCCATATATAACAACAGTTTATACCCGACTTAATGTAATCCATATCAAAATTTTTTATGCAGAAATTCAGAGTTTTACAAAAGAGCTTTGGCTCATACTTTGATCGTCGAAAATCTGAAGCTTTTTTCATAAGAATCCTACGCCCAGATTTAAATGATCAGAATGACCATCGCTCTTTTACATTATTCTGATGTGGGTTTATTTTTTCTAATAAAGTAATTACCACCCACATAAAAACTGCGTATACCGGCTGTTCTAAAAACGCGCTATTTTTCATTTCGCGCACTTTCTTCTCTCTGAGCAATTTCGTTCACCAAAAAATCTGCTGATTATTATCACTTCATGCGACTTTGAGCTAAATCTGCATTATAAAAACTCCGTTGTATTTTCTAAACTGTTAATCCAAACATACTGATGATGCAATAAAATTTTCAATCATAAAATAGAGTATTTATATTTTCTGCGTTGAGACCGACTTACTGTATTTTTCGAGACCGAAGTTGTTTCTTGATTTTATATTTCCAAATATGAATAATTCTTGGCTTGATCCAAATAATAATCATGGATGTTATCCCTGCATTAGCCCCACCCAGTATGAGATTAGTTACCGAAAGCGCAATATTTTTACCATGACCAAGAACCATTGAGATAAAACCAATAATTAAGATAAACGCACCTAAGCATGTTAAAGGTGTCGAATGTCCAGGTATATGAACTGTTTTATTTCCCTAAAAATATTTTCATACTATTTTCAAATATGGGAAGTTTACCTCATATCTCCCAATTCTCGGACCGATAAACAAACAGCCTACTAAAGCAGCTGCCCCGCCAACTGCATGAACGTTTCCAGCACCAGCATAATCTCTATACCAAACATTTGGTGGTAAAAGTAAACTATTAGAGGATGATTTTATTAAAAAAAAAGTTTTCTTTGTTAACATTACTGTATTATCCATTAAAATTATTATGGAATCACACAAAAAAATTTAAATCAGATATTTTTTCGAAAAGCTTCGACTCAAAATATTTTATTATGAAATAACAAAAAAATATTTGAGAAATTTTGACGATCTGAAATTTTTTTCAAATATTTTTGCGAAACTCTTTGACTTAAAATATTATATTTATTGTAAATTTTTATTTTTCAAGAAGCTTTTGAATGCAATAAATTTTCTTAAATTTATTATAGAATTTCATAGAAATTTAAGAAATTTCTTCAAATCAAAATTTTTTATAAATTCGGAACCTAAATATTTTATTAATTGTAATTTCATATTTTTTTATTAAATTTCAAAAATTTCCGATCTGGAGGTTTTTCGTAAAATTTTTTTCACAGATCAGAATTTATCTATCTAATTTCTAAAGAAAAAAATTCGTTTTTGTTTGTGCGTTACTTTTTTAATTTTGCTCCAAAAACAATTGTGATTAAAAATATTCGCCCTTCTTTTGGGAGGATATACAAGCCACCCATTAGACCATGCCCAATGTACGGTCACTGGTTGGATAAAGCCCGTTGCAAAAACTCCATAAATTAAATAAGCACCAAATTCAACTCTTTCTGCTAAGGCACCTGAAATAATGGTTGTAGCAGTAGCAGCAAATACAAAATTAAAGAAGAATTCTCCATAAAGCGATCCACCATGAACAACCCGCTCTTTTTGGGATGAACAAAAAACTATTTTAGTCGTGAGTTTTAAGTGGCATCGAGACTTCAGGTGATTCGAAAACATGAATTGGACGAAATGCTTTAAATATAGCCTCAAACCACCTTAATTATCGCTAAATCACTTTTTGGGCCGACGCCTCTTGATAGTTTTATAATATGACTTATTATAGAGCCGCTACTCAGGACACGCGAGTCAATGTTCCAAGAGTGTTTCAGACCATTAACATTTCGGAACTATAAACTTTCAGCTTATTTGAAAAGTATTTTTATAAATGCATAGGTTTCCTTAGAACAAATGTGCACTTTCAGATGCATTTTTGTCAAATTATTTTTGACAGTAAAATCATTGATAAAGCTTCCGACTAATTTTGGACTAAATAAAGTTAACGGTTCATATATATGTCACGCAAAATCTACGCATTTAGAATTTATGGCAAAAATCAAGAAATTTCACGTGATAAGTATCCACCCAAACTCAATTTTTATCTCCTGTTTAGTACACTAAAATTTTATTTCTGATCTTCATCCCGTAAGCGCTCGGAAAGCACAATTTGAATAATGTAAGAATAATGCAGGCACTCATCTTGCTTTGCCTACATTTTGACGTATTTGATCGGTTGAACCTTCCAATATTTTATTGTGAGAAACAAATTAAGCCACTCACGTATGCGCATTTGGCATCATTTGTATCAGACTAACCGAACGTATACGGCCTGGAAATCCAAACAGAGTTCGGTTCGATATTTTATTACATTTTTTGTGTTGATCCCAACCTTCATAACCCTCAACACTATGTGATGTGTAATTTGGGTACATCAAAAAGAAATTAAAATGTCCTATAATTGAGTTTGCCCCAGAATATTTCCATTTATTCGATTCTACATCAATATATGAAACTTTGCCATAGGCAAATGCAAAGCCACAGATCCAATATTCAGGGTGAACTATGGGATTTTTCTCATGAATTGAATTGATCCGTGAAATGCAAATTGAATAATATTTGGGTTCAAACTTCAGCTTTACTGGCCAAAATCGCAGGTAATACCTGTTTTCAAACGCAAATTAAAGCTTGATTTATTATTTATTCAAGTAAACAGTAGTTGTTGGCAATGGTCAACACACGAGCTTTTGGTCGAAAGTGTTGCCCATTTCCCTCACTGTTGCCGAATGGGCCATCGGCAATGGCCCATTGCCCTCATGCGAAGGGTATTGAACATAATTTCTCCTCATAGTCTTGTTTTCTGAAAAGGAATTTCAAAAGTTAAAATTGTAACAGAGTCGTCAATAGTTGATTGGTCGACTTTGGCTAACACTTTGTATGCATAAAACGTATTATTAACCTACAAATAGCGCAGTATGTCTCGAGAACTCTTGTACCCATTGAACTGGTATCCCAGTAGTCACGTACACTCGTGTGATTGTATGATAAAAATTGTTGTTTATAAAATTTTCAATACACGCAGGCATGAGCTGCTTGTACACCAACTTGAGCTTGATTTTATGTTTAGACTATAAAATGTTATACATACTTCATCTGTAAAAAAAGATAATTTTTCTTGTCAAATTATATTCAAGCTTTCGAAATATGCAAAACAGGTCAAAATTTTATTGAGTTCACCCTACCAATATATAAGAGCCCCAACACATGCATCAAGTAAATTTTTAATCAAAATATTTGTCACATTTTTCGCGCGTACGGCACCGGCTTCCAGCAGCGCGAACCCAGACTGCATGAACAACACTATGACAGCATTCATTACTAAAAACATCTGAATAAATATTTTAGCCCGATGTTTAATTAAATTCTAAGTTTAAACTGTTTGAAATAAACTTTGTAATATTAAAATGTATGAAAATATACACCCCAAAAAACGCAAAATATGTCTCTGGAAGAGTTCACTCTACAAGGTCATATTAAGGCTTGTGTAAAGATTGTAGAACGCTTGTGAACTGTTTGTAAATCAATTATAAAGCCTTCAAGTCAGATATGAAATTTTATTCTGGAAATTTTCTAGATTACTTTTTCTTTACGATTGTTTAATTTGAACTTGAAAATAGTTTTCTTGAAAATGATTATACAATAAAATCGAAACGTTGATAAATAATGAATAAAATTTATAGATATGAAATTGTTTGATCCCAGTAGATCTGAATTTATAAACTACCGTTTATTCTTTAAATTTTATACCAAATTATTAATTTTTAAGAGCGCAAGCTCTCCAAAATAAATTTTTGAAATAAATTATTGGATTTGTAATTGGTCTTCTACTAGACAATAATATTCTTGAGAAAGCATGTTTTGTATCTTGAGGGGAAATCCCCCCGGGGGATCCTACAAGTGTTAAAATCTTGGAGGAAGTATTGAGTGTAATCACGTACATAATGATTCATCTATTTTCAGATTATCATTGATTCTCATGACTCATGAGCTTTTGGAATAACAAAAATCGTTAGATGCTTAAGCAGAATTTTTATCACACTCAATATTGTTTTATACAGCCACCGCTAAAACGCTTAATCTCAAAAAGTCACAAATAATGAACTCAACTAAAAACTAGAAATTAACTAACATCATATGTCTTCATATCTTTCTTCACGTCATCTGCTGCTTTATCGTTAAATTGTTTCGAAAGTTCAATTAATTGATTGGATAAAAAATTGATATTGGCGTCATCGGTAAAGAATGGTAGTGTTCCATTGAAGGGATCGTTCGAAAACGGGTCATTGGATTGTCCACCCTAAAACAAAATTTAATGTCTAAATAGGTTTTAATTTTTTCGATACAAATATAACAGGCTAAGAGTATAAGTCCGTTTCTAGTAATTCTACTATGGACTTTTATGAACAACAACTTAAAATATTTATGGGATAATAAAGTATATCCTTTTCCCAATGGAACTCCATCTCAAAAACGTTTACTATCTCTATAGAATCACATTGATGTTGTCTAAGTGATTGTCTTATTGATTGCTTGAGTGATTACACACCGATCAAATTTAGCGGTCTCAATTTCAAGCACCCTTGTCTATAATCATACTCAAGCCAATAACTAAGACAACATTAGTGAGATTCGAACACGCGCTATAGAGATAGTAACCGTTTTTGAGATGGAGTTCCGTTGTGAAAAAGATATGCTGATCAGTGACTTTTAAAGCAACGGATCGAATTGGTTTCAATGAAATTTTGTCATTAAGAGCTATATTTAAAAAAAAGGCTTGAATCATCTTAAAATGAGTAACTCAGTATGCCTGGTTTCAGATATTAGGACTTGAATCTATATATAACAAAGGCTTTACTCGCTGGAGATATTGATAACAGTTGTTGTTGGCAATGGAAAACACTGGCAATGAGCAACACTTTTATGCTCATATTATGTTTTATGTGAAGAGTAATTTAAAATGGCCTATAGCAATAAATTATTAAAAAAATTTATTTTAAAGAAAAATTTAAGTCTGTAAAACACTATATTTTGCTCTTAGTTTCTGTAGACAAACGTTAATGTTTTACTAAAATGATAACTATTTGTTTAACATTTTATAGCTATTTAGTTGTGGATGTAAAGTCACCACTTTTGTGGTTTTCATCTATGTTAACTACAGCAGAATTAAGGTTACAAATGTCTAGTCTAGTAATTTCTACTGTAGCCCATAAAAATGTTAACCGCTACCAAAAAGCTATGAAATTTAAAAGAAACAGTAATCATTTTCATGAAAATAAACGTTTATCGAGTGACAAACTAAAATTAAATAATATCTGCTACAGACAGAAAATTGCTTCAATGAAAGAGGTTATCATTAACCTCCTTACTCATTTGAGTATTGATATCTCCCTGAGGCATGAGAGGCACTTTTATGGCTCGACTTTGAAGCTTTATAATCCAAAAAATATAAGTGCTTTCGTTAAAATTATTTTCCAGTCATTGTGATAAAGGCTACACTTAACTTTATGGATTATTAAATTTAGATAATTAACACTTCAAGTACTTAAGTAAGGCTGTGGAATAACGGAGTTGTCTCACACTGTTCTCTAGTAATAACTATAAGAATTTTGTTATAATATGCAAATTAAATAAAATAGAGTAAAACCTGGGCTTTCTTGATCTGATCTCCGATCCAAAATACCTTATCGGGTTCATCTATAAAACGATAATTCTCACCTCTGAAATGGTGAAATTAATGTTAAACAATATGTCTGCGCCTTATATTTCCGCTCTGCTTTCTCATTCATAAGCAATTTTACTGTTTTCTAACAAAACGAAATAAAAAAGTTTTACATTTAGTAGAAACATTATTTTATTTTTAAAGATGGTCAAGACGAATTCCTTAAAACTGAATATTTAAAACCTTGTTTTTTTACAAATTAATTATGAGATAAAGCTGATAAAGAAAAAATTCAGAGAAATCCAAAAAAAATAGGATAAAATATATTTCGAACTCTATGGGCGATTTGAACCTTCAACTTCCTTTTTAATTTTTTTTGTCTTTTCAGGTCGTTTCAAAAAAATAAAAGACACTTTTATGGCTCTATGAGTAAGGGGATTAATAACTTAAAAATAACCTTTGATGTTTTTCAATATACTATACGATGTAATTAAATTTCTAACTCTGATCTTTGCGTTCAATTTTATAACTAAGTTGGATACTTAAACTTCAAATATCACTTATAATCACCAGTTTTTGGATATCCGTATGACCGCGTTTTTGTAGGGTACATTTAATATCTTATAAGCTGAAAGGACCTACAAATAATTGCGATTGAATATTTTTTTTGTCAATAAATATTTCTTCCAAGAACGTCAAAAATGAATGTTCAAGGAGAGTGTTCTATTTTTAATCAGCGATATATATAAATTTTAGCCAAAATTTGTTTCGAGACATAAAAAATACGACTCAAATTCACCAACTTAGTAAGTATAAATATTCGAGGCAAAAATTTTGAAAAAAATCCAATCAAATTTCAATTGAGTAAATGCGAGAATGATAATTGTATTAATACCGATAAATATTCTCTGCAATTCTCTGATAATATTTTGCTGTAACACCCTATATTGCCATCGATTTTAATTTATTTATCATTTAAATGAAAAAAATGACTTATTAAAATTTTAATCGAGCATAATTTATTTAAAATCCGATAACTTGATCTGTATTACTGTGAAAAATGTTAATATTTGCGAAAGATTTCACGATATAGTATGTTAACCATTTTCAATCTCTTCAATTCTCTCAGAATGATAAAGTGTACTTTTTTAGGCTTACTAGTAGTAAGTTACTACCTATATACTTACCAAACTTCGAGCGCGCCAAATTTAGTTCATGAAAAATATTTCGCAAAAAAAAAATCCAAGTTGTTCCTTGTTGTTCCAAGTTGTCCCGAGAAGTTTTATACTTTTTAGTTCTCTAATAATGATAAAAAAACTACCGATTGTTTATGCTTACCATTTATATAATTTCATAATATAGTGAGTCCCTCATGCTGAGGTTATAGATGGGTATCTGATGAGGAGGTTCGACTGTCGCCGTAAGCTTAGCCGCGCGCCGCAGGCAATTTCGTTTTTATCATATTTTAAAGCTATTCAGAATGATCAAAATCATAGAAAGTTAAACCCGGTCACCACTTGCAAAATTGCCGAATAGCATTTCTTAAAATGTTGGCCAATTCATGTGTCTGGATGAATAATTAGTTTTTTGTAATTCTTAAAGTTAAGCACCAAAGACTAGATTTATAATTTTTATTCGGTATCAGCATCAAAATTTAAAATTGGCAAAAATAGCAAGATCCGATTTTTGAATCTAGATCATCAGATACAGTCATTTACACAATTATATGAGAATCAATCATATAAAACAATACTTGAATAAATATAAATTCTGGAATTATTTTAAGATTATTTTATGAAGTTTACTCGTTTCATCGTGAATTCTATATCTGCATTCAATGTTTTTACATCAATTTTATCAAAACTATACACTTTAAAAGTTATTTTTGATCAACATTTCCATTCAATAATCATGCTAAAGAAAGCTGCAGTTATTTTGGAGTTATTTTTTTTAACATTTTTATGGCTACAATATACAGCAGGGTGCGGCGTATAGTTAGAAAGTTTGTCGCCAAAAAACCTAACTATAGCGTAATTCTAACTATACGCGTACTTTCTAACTAACGGTAACTTTGGGAAAATGGCTCTGATGTCAAGGACAATATCTAGATTTTAAAATGCGTTAAAATATGGTCAGAGTAAGATTTTGGTGAGTTTAAAGTTAATTTTTCGTTACTAATCATTCAAGGATGTATAAATTTAATTTTATTGAAAAAAATTAAATGAAGTTAATTTCAAATAAAATGAATTCGAAAAGATTTTATCCGAAAATCGTTAAATGTCAAGGAAACAATAAAATTAGAAAAAAAATATGCTCACAGTAAATTATCTCAGAAAACCAAAAAACTAAATATTTTGATCTGAATAACTATTGGCCCATTTTCAAGCTAGCCGACATTTTCTGCGAGACTTGAAAAACATGTTTTTAAACTCCTTGAAATACCGACACTTCATTGGTCAATCTGAACATGTTTTTAAAAAGTGTATTTTTCATTGTCGCGCCGACTGAAAATCTTGGTCTGAAAATCTGGTTTAAAACGCTATCTTTGCCTAGGAACGTTTAAAAAAAAGCCCTATTTTGCCTATAACTAAACGCCCAGCAGCCAGGAACGAATCAATTTATTTTTCAAATGCGTAGGTTTTTGCGGAGGCTTAGTAGGTTTTTGCGTGGAATCAACTAACGCGATACTTACGGGCGGCGCACACTGCTGTAATTATAAAAACGTTATACTAAAATGTAACTAAAAAATCTCTGGTCACGATTCTGGAAATACATCAAAGAATTAAAACAAAAATTGTGTTGATTAGCCATTGATTTGAAAATGGATATCTTTTATTTGTGCATGAACAATAAAACACAAAAATTTAAAGTGGTTTTCGTATTTTAAAAAATGTTCCGAATTAAACCTTTGAAATCACATCATGATACGGTTTTTAGCTGTTTTTTAGGAAACAATTTATGTCGTGAATTATGCTGCATGTGACATGCAGCATGTCACATGCATCAGTGATGCATCATCACCAAATTAAAGAAAAATCACGTCGCAATTTATAGGGACTTGGAGAAAATATTTCAAAAAATTTTGCTTTTTAAACTGAGTTTTAATTCTTCATTTTCCATGGAGAAATTTTTTGAAAATATTTCCAAAATCTCCGCCGTCTTTTCAATTATCAAAATATTTTTTTTTCAATTTTTTTCGATGTATATAAATTATTTAACAAAATCACATTTTCTGTTTTGAAATAAGTTATTTTTATTGTTCAGAAGTAAACTGACCTCTCTGAACCCAAGCCTCAGCTACAAATTTGAAAAAAAAATTTCCAAATGGAAGCGGCTGGAATTGAACGGCGTTTTGAAATGAAATTTATCTCAAAATTGTGTTTAGAAAATATTTTGTTTTTAAAAAGTGTTTAATTTGAAAACTATCAAAATAATTTTTAGGTCCTTTCTTAGCAATAACGTTCACATATAATTTTGATATACCAGATAGCACATTCAGCATCGGATCCAAAAAATGAATATCCCTTTATTGCCCTCTCCCAAAGATTTGGTCCTTCAAACACACGGGGGTGAGAAAACCACGCGTCATTTGAAAACGAGTCATCCGATTTAGTTCTTAGATTTTAGTAGGACCATTTTTTATATTTTTTTTAAAGATTACTGAAATTGTTTATTTATTACTTTTTGTTAAAAAATAGAAACAAAGGTCTCAGAAAAAAAAGAAACAATGGTCTGATTCGGACCAATTTGTATTTTGTATTATTTACTAGATATTTGTGCACAGTTTGAGCTATCTAAAAACCTAAATCGGATGACTCGTTTTCAAATGACGCGTGGTTTCTCAACCCCGTGTGTTTGAAGGACCAAATCTTTGGGAGAGGGCAATAAAGGGATATAAGCGATGTCTTAGTATGCGTAGATGTAAAAACCGCAGATAAACTGATTGATTTCTGGTTTTTACTGAAAAACTAATTTGAAGTAAATAAAAAAATTCAATCTTAATATTCTTAAACTATTGTCCAGATTTCGTTTCGAATTAAAACATTAAATTTTTGCTCATTTTTCCCAGGGGGGTCCCTAAATAATGCTATTTAAAAAAACCTGGTAACCCTACCACTGAATAAATTCATTAAGCCACATTTTCTGGAATATTGTTAAAGTTGCCAAAAATATCAATTTTATGGATCTCTGAAATAAATATACCTGCATCATTTTTGAAACATTATTCTTTCTCAGAACTAACGATAGATAAAGCGAGAAATTGTTTTAGTATCATCGATCATTTTGTGCTGAATAGTCAACGTTTATTAGCGCTAATCTGACTCAAAATTACAGGTTGTATCTTCGAAGATTTATTTTTTTCTGAAAAATTGTTTCACAGCAACACTATCACTTTCTGGTAATGTTTATGTGGCAGTATAATTTATAAAATCAATCAGAGCCGAGGAGAAGATTTGGAGACACTTAGTCACCAAATAATTTACTAATCTGATAATTGTACTATAAAAATTTGGTTTTCATGGTTCAAGTGAAACTAAAGAGGGCGTGAGCAGTGAATTTAAGTTATATTTTTTCGCAAGTTTTCAATTAATTAGAAAAAATAACAAAATCGATAATGGAAGTTACAGTAATTCTTGACAATGAGCAACACCTCAGCTTTTGATTAAAAGTGTTGCTCATTGCCCTCACAGGTATGCTGCATATCCTTTTCTCAACCTAAGTCTATCTTAAAAATGATTGCTATCTCTATAACGCGTGTTCGAATCCTACTAATGTTGTCATAGTGATTGTCTTATTGATTAATTGAGTGATTACACACCAATCAACTTTGGCCGTCCCAATATTAAGCAACCTTGCCTAAAATCATACTCAAGACAATCACTAAGACAACATTAGTGGGATTTGAACACGCGCTATAGTGATAGCAAGCATTTTTAAGATGTACTCAGGTTGGGAAAAGAATATGGTGTTGCTCATTGCCTTCAAACTCCGCTTTTTTCATAAAAAGTTTTCAAAAGTCAAAATTGGATATCGATTTTATTGGCGCATCTTAAACTAAAATTTCGAGCCGAAATCAAATAATAGTTTTGAGACGTGCGGGAACGGTTGGGTCGTACCCACATTCTTTCCATTTTATTTAAGACCTAGTATTTCTTTTGGTTTTGAGATTTTTTAACATTGGTTGAACTTTCTATATAAAATTATCGCTTCTTTGTCTGATTAATTGAAAACGTGCAAAAAATATAATTTATCAAATATTAAAAAAAACAGTATTTCACGCTTTAAATTCAAAGCAGATACAGGAGGGGCTCAATATCGCCGAAAGGACAGAAAGTTTTATAATAGATTCAAATAAAGTGAATCACCAAAATGTGAATAATTAAGTACTTTAACGAACACAATCAAAAAAGGTTTAACAGAGTAGATTTAAGAAATAAATAGCACTTCAATTGAAACTTTCGGCGATATTGGCGCTGGAATAATTGTAGCTAAAAGTCGTGAAAAAGCGTAGGTTTTTTTCTGGCCTAGGTTGTTCTCCCGATTCTACAGTTTTAGTTTTCTTCAGAAGACAATTCACTTTTCTTACTTTATGCACAAAAATCGTTGAATTTTTACAGCCTTAAATAATGATTGAATGCTTCTTTATAAAGATAGCAAATGACACCAAATGTCAAAATACCATGTAGTGATGCAGATTGGAGCACTTTTGATATTTTTCTGTTAATACGTTTTTCTTGGCTATCTATAAACAGTATTGAAGTTTTGATGACACAAAACACGTGTGAAACAAATTATTTTGTCAATGATGAATTTTCATTGAGAAAGTCCATTGCCAATGGACCATTGGACCAGGTTCAATCCTCTAAAAGAGATCATAAACATATTTTATATATTATGCTCAAATACATCCCTGATATTGCATTTCGATTTTGAGAACAAGCATCGTTAGTTAATTAGCCAATCAGCGGCATTCTCAAGCTGACTGGATAATAAGATGCTTTTTTGGGGTACCAAAACTTCGACCGCGCCGAATTGAGTCATCAAAAAATATATAACAAAAAAAAATCCCAGTAGTTTCGGAACGTGAAATTTACAAAAAACATTTTCAAGGGGGGGAAGGGTTGGTGGTCGCTAAATAAGGCCCATATAAAATTTTTCTAAAATTTCATTTCATTTGTTTTATATGAAAATATGGACAATTACAAGCATTTGTGTACTCGTTTTATTTTATTTGCAGCAAAAGGTTTTAAATTGAAATTGTTAGTACATATATGTATTATGAAATTACCTCAATCGCGGATATTTTAAAAGCACAATTCAACCGGATTGGACTTATATTTTCAACTTTGTTTTGTGTAAAGACAGGCTTTTTGTTTAATTTTTGCCTTGAAAATGAAGCTAAAAGAAAGATATGCATCAATTTTAATAACTGTATTAACGTCATTTTTATTAATAAAAATAATATTATCAAAGAGAAATATCCACAAAACAAATATCGAAAATCCTGTCGACGACTTTTTTAAATTCTTCAAAAAAATGAGATTTGCGATGCTGAAGAGACACATAATTTATGCAAAGGTAATCAAGTTTTTTGCACCTGGTGATTTTATTGGGTCGATTGTAAAATGTATCAAACGTCAAATGTAAAAATTTCAGATTTTGAAGTTAAATAGACGATAACAAAAGTTCCAGATAATAAAATTTAAAAATTTTCACAGAATCAGATGATTAAGCTTTAAGGGCCTCGGTGCATTTGACAGATACGGATATGAGCTCTTGATGAAAAACTCTTTACTGAGTTCATATATTCTTCTCAATATACCATCAAAGCGATATTTCATAATCCAGGCAACTTTTGTAACTAGCGAATTTTTGCATTATGGCTTTTTAAGAAAATTTTGAGTTCGAATTAAACTTTTCGAATTCGACGACTTATGAGAAATTTTCGATAAAAGTTCCGAACATTATGAAACAATGTCTTATTTTTCGTTCAAATTTTTTTTTCAATATTTGTTTCAAATCAACGAAAAAAACTCTACAACTTTTCGACTAGATGACCTCATATTTTTTATATGCTCTTTGAAAAATCATATGTCATGGTTGAGTGATTTTTGGTCTAAAATAATTAAAAATATTTCGAAAATTTTTCTAATTTATTGTTCAAAAATTTTCAAACTAATTCTTTTGGAATCCTTAGCTGAAAATATTGGGAATGCATACTTTCACTATATTTAAATATGCCTTCGTTTTGTTTCTTCGCTCTTGTTTATACCCTGAATCATACTTTTTTGAATGTAACTACGGTTTGGGAGAAATCTATCAAAGCCCTCTTTAATCAAGAATTAAATTTTTTTTTATTTCACCCAGACTTGCTCAATCGGTAAGCCGACCTGTTCACCATTTCAAATTTATTTTATTTAACTCACGAAAAAATCGTATGAATTTAAAATAATAAAATTTTCGATGGTGAACAGGACCGTTTTCAGAGCCCCTAGTTAATAAAAAAATTTTTTGCTGTAATTTAGACACCTTCGATAGCAAACGCGCGTTTTTTGAGCGTTTTTTCAAAAGACAATTTATAAAGTAAAAATAATTAATCTGAAGAAATTCAGATGATACAAAGGTAGCTGAAAAGTGACAACTTGTGTTCGAAAAAGTTTTTATTCGAAAATTTTGAAGTGGCAAAAAGTTTCCCATCAAGACAAAATAAATTAAAAAAGTGCAAATCTGTCAAAATGCACCGAGGCCCTTAATATTTTATCTATCAAATGATAAATTTTCCGAATCTTGTTTTTCAGGATCTCATTGCATTTTTGAAGTTATTTAACAGCGCAAAAAAATTTTCAGCTTGTACTTATGGTGGTTTCATAATCCTTTTTAGGTAGAAAATATATGAGCATGTTGTGTTGAGTTCGCTGACTTTTTAGTTCACGAAGTTTTTTCAGGCTGTTAAAAATTTAAAATTTAGTTGATGAGGCAAGTCACATTATTCAAGATTTGCTAGCATCTAAAGACTACGTTCGAACAGCCATAGTTCCGGTTAACTTTGAATAAATTTAAGCTGATTATCACCCAAAAATTAACTTGGTTCGCGCTTTGTTGAGCGTTTTAACTATACCGCTGCGGTTTTTTATGTGAGAAAAAACCCGCTGATTAACTGGCGCGGTGTTTCAATCCGGTATCACTAAGCCAGTTTTACTGATTATAAAACAATAAAATTAATCATTCAATCAGAAATTTCATAATTGAGTTACTTACTAAAATATCTTGCGTAAGTTTTTCCGTTTCCTGTTCACTACACAGCATATGGCTATTTAGCCAAAACGTCAAAATAAATGACGTTTTGGTAAAAAAAAATATAATATTTTATGTCTCAAAAAACCGAATAAAAAATGTTGATTAAGTTTGCAAATTTCGTATTTGGTAAGGTAGACAACTTTTTGCACGCAATCACTAAATTTTTTTGTTTATGAATCTAAATCACTTGGAATCTCTGAACTTTTAGGAAGATCAGATTTTTTTCGAAAATCTACATTGTTTGAAAAGTCAATCTGTTATTTTGATAAACAAATTTAACCGTTGAAGCCCGAGCGAATTTCAATTCAATGGATTCGCAATATACTGGTGTTTGGCCTAGCATTTTAGAAATGCCGTTATCTGATCGACAAGATTCAGCTTGTCCATTATCACAAATCAAACGATTCGACAAAAAGTTAACCCTACGATTTCCAGATGCTATTGGCATAGGCTTCCCAAAATGTGGGACATCAGCGCTTTCTTTCTTAGATTGTCATAGCAAATTTGTATTCAGACGAAATGATCCTTATTATTGGAATAATGATCGTAAGTGCAGCTTATTCATAACTTGAAAGTCATAAGGTTGATTTACTAATCATTTAGAAAAATTGATAGGGACAAAATATAAAACTGCTTTTTGAAAAATTTATAGCTTCAAAAAATTTAAAACACTCTTAGATTATGATGATATTTTCCAACAAATTTTGTTAACCTAATTCGAGAACTTCGAAAAAAAAATTACTCTTATGCCAAACTTTATTTCTTCATTTTAAAGTCACGTGACTTTTTGGACTTTGCTATAATGAAAATAAATATCAAAAAGTTATGAAGTTTCTGCTCAATTTTTCAATGTGATTTTGATTCTTTTGAAAAAAACACTCTTTTGGCCAACTTAATTTCTTTAAGCCTTTGCTACAGGATCTGAAGCAGGCTTATAAAAAGAAACAATTTTGCGTAGGTTTTTCTCCCCCTTTTCCTTATCTTTTGCTTAAACCTACGCATAAAAGGCGGACGAAAATGACTCAAATTTCTTAGCTTGATTTGAAGGATTACGCTCAAAGGTTTTTTGTGGTGAGCAATTTTCTGTATGGCTACGACTTCGGCTTTATGAACAGTTTCACATCATGTAACATTGTTCCCCAAATTTGAATATTCAGTGAAGCAAAAATTTGGACTTCAAGAATATGCAATCCCATTGGTTGCTGAAGATGAAATTTTAATAGAAAAAACTGCAGAATATACTCGTGGAAATATGTCAGTTTTAATGGAAAGGGCGATGGCGATGAAACTAAAAATTCCAAATTTGAAATTGATTGTAATTTTATGTGACCCAGTCAAACGAATTTTCTCTCAGATAAGCCATCACGGTAAAGTTAGTCAGCAAAAACTTTCAAACCACTATATTGAACTAGTTACTCATGTGGGTTGACCTTTAACATTCGTCAACTAAGTTAAATAACTGTATTAGACTGTCAGTTCTGGAGGTCATAAAATTTATCAAAAATCTAAGGTTTCCATAATTTCAATTGGTAATGATTTTTCGAAAAAAATAGTTTTTGAAAATTTCCGTTTTTTCAAAAAATTTTATGATCCTAAATTTTTACCTGTAGATTAGCGAAAACGACCCGATAAAATTAGAAACGTTCATGAGCTACTTTTTGGCCAAAATAAACTAATAAATAGGGCGGCAATATAACCAAAAGTTGTTCGCCTGAAATTTTCGGCGATATGGGGAATAAATAAATTTTTCTGCTCAAAAAATAAAAAAAACTCGTAGGCGTTGTAAATCACGTCATAATTTGAAGTGTTTTACAACTTAGTAATAAGTTCAACAATACGTTCAAATAAAGTGAATTGCAAAACCTCAATCACGAAAAAAACACAAACATTAATTTACAAAAACTGATCAAAAATTTTCGGAGATTTTTTTGCGAAAACCTACCNGCAATGAAAATTCTTATACAGAATTCTCGGATTTTTGATGATTAGCAATAACTAATGTTTTTATTTCATTCTAGAGCCCTAAATTTTCAATCAAATGGCAAAATGCTACAGATTCCTTGGAAGCGTACAAAAAAGTTGGAAACTATTTAAACCCAAATAATGTGCAATCATCTTTACCAATTATTGAATACATGCTAAGCTACGGAAATTATTTTACACAAATAAATCCATTCATGAAAATTTTTCCTATCGAATCATTTTTGTTTCTAGATGGTGGAAATATTCTTAAAGACCCAAAAGCTGAGTTCGAGGTTATTGAAAATTTCTTTGGAGTTGATCATGAACTCAATTTTCGATTCAATGTCACAAAAGGTGTTCCATGTTTACACAAACCAGTTCCCATGTGTCTTTCATCTGCAAAAGGTAAATACAGTACACTGCTATGGATATTAATCAAGTAAAATGTATAATGTTAAATTTAGAATTAATAGACAAGATTTTTATTTTCAAAAATTTATGGAATGTGTCAAACGTAAAATTTGACAAAAACTTCGAATGTTTTTTCGTTTTTTGAAATTGCAGGCCCTAACCTGATTTTAATTTGTTTAAATTTCAACCAATTTTCAGTATGAGTTTTTTGACTATGATATGGTGGATATATTTTGATATATCAAAGATTATCCTTACTCTATCCTTACTATGAAATTACTGGAAAAGACAGTGACCAATAGAATCACAGAATTTTTGAAATAAGTACCCAGTCGTGTGATGTGATTGGACACTGTCGTTTCTTGTGACGTCGTAGTGAAAGCGCAGGAATAGGCATTATCTGTGATATTATAAAATGTTTTCGAAACGTTAACAAAATGCAATATCAGTATTGAAATTTGATAATACTTTATATGATATAAATTATATCTCAACACCAAAAAACAAACATCTTTGATATGTTGATCATCAAGTAACCTCATGCTTTTTGCTTGCTTCAAACATTGATTTTCATTAAAGCTGAAACTTAATTTTTGTACCTTATTAAGATTTTCTTGCTATTTTTAAATTGATTTAATTTGGAGGTCTAGTATTTTTTGTTTAGGTTGTTCAAAGTTGAAATTATCAGATTAATAAATTTTCATTTTTGGTTTCTGCTAACGTTAATAAATTTTACTTTTTTTTTAAATGTAAAAAAATCAAGCAAATTAATTTTCAATTCCATTTAGGACGAACGAAAGGGCCGAATTCCGTAGATTTAGAAACGTTTGCGAAGACAGAAACTGATTTTATAATTGACTTTTATAAGAGTGAAATGACGAAAATTTTTCATGTTATATTTCCAGAAAAACAAATTGCTGATATTTGTTCAAATAAGCCTTTTATTAGATTTATCTGGATACTCAAATATATATGCTAAAGACATGCTGCATGTTAGTTGCATGTGACATGCATATCACCTGTTCATACTGATGTTAATATAGGGAGGTAAATAAGCAATTATACAGTATAATCACTTATCGAGCTGCCTAGATTTACATCAGTGTGAACAGGACATATTGCATTTAATAAATACAATGAGAAACGATAGTAAATTAAGTTTAATTGCAAGCTCCCTTGAAAGATTACCCTCAGTCAAAAATTTTCTCGATAACTGTTCGAAAGCAAGTTACGTTCTGCGAAATTTTTGAACTGCATTGAATAATAAATTACTGTATTGATAATTTTCACTGTATGAAGCTGATGATGAAAATATTTGAAATTTTATTGTGATAATTTGGGAACTGTTTTTATTGTACATGCCACATTGTTAGTTAATTGTTAGTAAAGCTATGTTAGTAATAATTGTAGCAGCAAATTATTAAATGATAATTTATCTAGTTTTAGCTTTAGTTTTTATTGTTCTTTTTGTTGTTTTTTTTCTTTTTGAGTTGTCTTTGTTGTTGCTTGTACCATCTCATTTGAGTAGCGAATTTTCCAAAGTTGTTCAAAGCGGAATTAAGACACTAATTAAAAAAAATAATATTTGAAATTCAAATAATTTGGTTAACCCTTGGAGGCACCAAGCTCAAAACCGGATACTACAAAGATTTAATAAAATTAAATAATTTATACAACATTTGGAAAATATACAATGTACTTTTATTAAAGAGTTACCTTACACTATTTTAAAAATATAAGAATGAGGAAAGTTATTTCTTTCCTTTAGAAATGTTATAAATTATAACTTATAAATTATTATAACTTATAATATCATGTTTTTTCCATATTTTGTTCTTGCAATCGATCAAGAAGTGTTTTGTTCCGACATGATTTACAAATCAATATGTTATACAGTCCCTGACCTCTTAAAATGCAAAAAAAAAATATGCATTTTAAGGGGCAAAGGGGATTATTCGCATCATATTCATTTTTGGCACTTGGCCCCAATTTGAGACAATTTATTATCAGAGCGTTTTATTTGAAAAAAAAGGAGATTTTGATTGTCTTCTTGAAAAAAACAAATCAAATTTTTCATATAAGCAGTCAAGTTTTAAGAATCGGCAAAAAAAAGTTAGATGAACTAACTTTCGAACCGTTTGTAAAAGTTTTAATTTGTATTTTTAATCGGCTTGGAGCTTTCCAGGATTGTATTACTTCACGTTTTTTAATTAAAGTGAGAAAACTGAAAAAATACATACGTTGCTGACTTCATGTGCTGTCTTTTTGATAGTATCTCCATAATTATCAGTCCATGTTTTTGGAACTAAAGCGACTCGGAATTCAAGTAACTCAGTAATATCTTCAATATCAAGCTCATAACCATGAACAATATCAAAAACAACGTTGATATCATTTGACATATCTCGAGGAGATCCATCTCTGAGGACAAATGGGTCGACGAATGTCTCCCATACGTAAAAACTACCGTCTCCATGATCACTGACTGCTGGTGCGTAGTAGTCACCATATGGTGTAACTTCGATATCTTCTCTCGGAGTAATCTTTCCCATAATGCAACCAAATAAGTGACCTGAAATAAAATTTAAGCAGCACTCCAAAATAAAAAATTTGAAATAAATTAATAAAATTGTACCCGGTCTAGTTCACTCGTTATGTGAAGTCAAAAATGTCTCGTGAAATGGTGAAACTAATCTTGTTTGGTTGACAAGCGTAGGTCAACAAGCGACATTTTGCTTGAATAACTGAATTTACATCGTTAAAACCACTACACGCCGAAATTAACGAATTTGCATTTCAAATTAGGAAAAATGAATCGAGGCAAACTTGATAATAAATGGTCAAAAATACCTTTACACAAATTTTAATCGCGTCTACAAACATTTTTTTGAGACGACATGAGCAGCTACTCAAATGACAAAATAAATTAAACTGAATTCGAAATTAATTTTTATGGCATAGAATTTTTTTTTGAATTTTAGTAGCAAAAGTTGTTTGACGGAAATAATTTATTATGGGCTAAATTTCTCCGGAATTTATCTAAAAATAACTTAAAAATTGTGCGTCAAAAAAGTTATATCTTTTTATTTTTACCTTCGGCCCAATTCCACTGTGTTGCAAGTCCACCACCCATAATACTGATCATTTGACTCGATTGAATAACTCCCAGAACTTCGGCCTTATTACTATCGTACAAATCAGCCTGGAGAGTGTTGTGAGTAGGATCATTAATAAATTTGTTCATTGCTGGGTCTAGGAGACCTTGATAAGTGAACCAGGCTGTGATTGGACATGTAGTATCAGAAATGCAAATTCCGTCTTCGGTTAGATCGCCGAGGAAATCATGAGGACTTCCGAGGACTCCTCCCGCGGACTCCCATGAACAGGCAACTTTTCCATCGCAAACACATTGGACGTATCTTAAAGAAAATCGTAAAATTTATGAAAGAAATCATGATTTAATAATCAACTGTCAAGCAATTTTTGTTTTTTTTAAACGATAACTAAGACGTTTGAGCTTAACATTTTGAAACGTACTTTGTTTGATCTCATTTTTTCCAGATCTATATATTTTAGTTTATTATTTATTAGGTAATCAGATTTTGTAGAAAAACCCAAAAAGGATAGTTGACTCTCAAAAGTGTCTACATTAAGGTACAACTTCTTTGTATGAATCAGTTTTTTCGGCAATTGGATGCACCAAACTCAATTAGCGAAAAAAATTTAAACAATTTTTATCGATTAGAAATTTTCGAATGAAAAAATTGACACATCGGAAAAATTATTTTTATCCATGAAATAATAAAATAAATTCAATTCGGTGGTAACGACGGTTTAACTACGCAACCGTCTTCGATTTTTAAAATCATGAACAAGAGCGGTCAATAAAAAGTTTTAATTTATGTAAAAAGTTGAAGTCAGCATTATTATTGTCTGTAGGTTGTCAACCCTTATTTTCAAAACCAATAAAATAAACAATGCATGATATTACCCGTTAATTCCGCCATTATTGGCTGGGTAGTGATCCTGGGAATCATCACATCCAATCTTGATACCAGCACCATTCGTATTTTCATCTAGACCACAATCAACACCTTGGTCACAGTCAGTACATGCTCCAAGTGCATCACAAGTTGCATCAGATTTGATATCGAGGAAATTATTCATGTTAACACATTTATCGAAATCGACACAAGAATCAAGAGTAGCAACACAGTCAAGGTCTTTAGTACAAGTTCCATTGGCTAGAAATATATTTCTGTTAAAAAATATTCTTAACTTTCGGAAGAAAAACATTTCGCTATTTTTTAATATATTGAATACATTCTACAAAAAATTTTTTCACGTTATCAGAAAAATTAGACCCCAATTAAAAGTTCATCTAACCGATTTCAAGTATCCCAAGAAAAATTTTCGTCATCGACTTTCGAGTGAGGGTATTATACTGTATAAAAATTAAACTCTAGATTCTGCTCAAATTCAACTTTTAAAACTTACAAGTCAGTTTATTAGCTTGATAATGGAATAAAACCGAAACGTCGCGTTTAATAAAAAATTAATATAATAATTAAATATAATAATTATATAATAATTAAAATGTATAATTTAGACACTTTAATTTAAGGAGCTGGTGGTTCCTTAACTCCTGTGAGCACAGAAAAAAAGTTCCGCCAAGGCTCCAGTGCCTATATATAGGCATTTTTACAATGCTGATTGCAGAAAGCCCAAGGTAGTTGGAGTTTCAATTTTTTTCGCATAAGGAAGTTCAAACAATATATCTTTGCATCCGACATTTTATATTCTAGAATTTAAGGTATAGCATATCACGTGATACAAGCTCACAGTGGTGTTCACGAAATATTGGCTTGCTATTGAAATCGATGCACAAAGATCTAACCTACGTCATCGTTTTTTCCGATTTGATCTATACATGATCAATCAAAAGTTATTTCTAAATAGGTCTTAAATTTTGATGAAATATCATAATTTTTCATAAAAATGGTTATTTCCCCTATAAAAGCAGATTAGTACACTTCTGATATTATTTCTGGGTTGATGTCCTAATTTTTAATTGCTTAAATTTATTTTTTGATGATTAAAATATTTTCGTGAATTCCTTAAAATTGAAAAGTTGAATATCACTTCTGAAGAAAAATATCTGTTCTTGTGAACTAATTAATCTTGGTTTTAGGTGTCAATCGTGCACGAAACACTTTCCTAAAAAATGGCTAATTTCAAATTTTGATTGATTTAAAAGATCACATTTGTTTTTTTAATAGTAAAAGTTCAGAAAAAAATCTCAAAAAATCAACCCCCCGAAATATTTGAACAATTTCCAAAAAAAAAATAAGTTATTTTTTTGACATCCTTGCAAAATTCTTTATAATTCGAACGAGACAATTCTACAATGTTTTTTTCTGTTTTTAGATGATTTTAAGTATGCTCGTGCCTATATATAAGCACTGTGCTCACATGGGTTAATAGACATATTCTTGATAAAAAATTAGCCATACAAGGCTCTCAAGATTTCATTTGAATTAGCGGCTAATAATGATTATTAGCCTATTTGTAAAACTAGCTTTTAGCTTGCGAAAAAATATGTCAGTTTTTTGCATGAATACACTTGCTGATACGTAACCTTTGCGAGAATACCTATCCAAGATGAAAAATGGCCTTTTTTCTTTGTTTTATTTTGAAATAAACCAAAATTTTAGCATAAACTGTATAATAAGTAGGGTTGTTTTTGTTGATAAGTGCTATATTTCTTCTATAATATGCAGAAAACATCGTTGTTGGACATTATTGATCGAAAAATCGATCTCCTTCAAGTTTCAATTTGCAACTTCACACTAAATTTTTGCAAAATCTAGCCAAATATTGCAAGGTCACGTGGAAAAATTTTCTGATGAAAAATGTGCTTTAATTTTTGCGAAAGTAAGCTCAAAAGAAAGCAAGGGAAACACTGAAGAAAAACTTGGCTTACGTTGACCCGCTATTGATAAGTTTAAGTGGTCAAATCGGAATACACGTTATTTTTTAACTTAATTTTGAAAAAGAAATACTTAGAAAAAATCGAAAAAACGCAAAAGTTTCAAATGAATTTGTGACGTTATTATTGCTTTTTTTGTGCTTTTAAAACATTAACAATTGTTTTTATGCATTTTTATGACATAATAACTCTCAAATAATCATTTATTTTTGTTTACTCACTCAAAAGATCTCCGTCAGCAAGATAACCTTCATCACAATTGCAAACACATTCCCAGTTAGTTCCGTTGATGGCATCATCATAGAAACCCATGTAGGTAAGATGAGAATCTTCCATACATGTGATATTTGCAGAAACACATGGATCTTAAATAAATAATCAACAAAAATGCAATAACACTATAATAAGTGAGAAAATTATAAAAAAATTTCACACAGTATTACTAATACTGTATTAGTACAAGTTGTATATAAAATGATACGTATGTTTAAGTTGGTAGCAGCGATGTGGCAGAGTTATCTGGGTGAATCATTCTCCACATCAAAAAATTTCCTTTATATATGAAAGTTTTTTTCCATGAAAAATGGCCAAAGATAGAGAAAAAAAGTGTTTAGGAATAAAAATTGACCTTTAAGTGCGTTTTAATATTAAAAAATGTCCTGACTTTCAAAAAAAGTACGCTTATTACACCTGAAATTTTATTGAAATTTTTTGAAAAATGCAAAATTGAATTAAATTTCGTGCCAAATGACATAAACCGGTGTCACAAGCAAGTGTTGTAAATTTCATCAGTAGTTCAGAAACGATATTCGCTTGACCCATCGGTTGAAATAGGGACACCAAATAGATACCAGAAAATTTCACAAGTGTTTCTGCGTGATTTTTTAAGGAAAATCCAAAAAAACACTAATAAAAAATTTTGGACTTGATTTGCGGAAAACTTTTGTAATATTTCTAAAAGCGTCGACAAAAAATGACAAATAAAAATTTTATGATTTTTTAAACAGCAGTCAGAAAATATGTAGACATGCATGATAAAAGTTAAAGTGGCTTTTTTTTGTTTTCATTCACAGATTTAAAAAAATATATCAAAACTAATTTTTGACAAAAAAATTGTAAAATTTTTTTAATGCTTTGAATTTTTTGAAAATTTTACGAATTCAAAAATAAAAGTTTGAACTCAAATCTTTCCTTTAATAGATAAAAATGATTTTGATGAGCTGAAACACATTATTTTGGTCTAGCTAACGATAATAAGCCCAAAAAAATTAACAAACCAATTATTTTCGTAGATTAAATTGACATCAGTCTGCCACATCGGCGATATGACATAGCTGATGTGACATCGCTGCTACTCTCTTAAATATAAATTGTAAAAAAAAATTTTGCTAAACATTTTGTTGATAATGTTCAAACTGTATCCCTTGAAAAAAATATCACGATCAGTACAAAATTTTCTTCTCAAATTGTCTGCTCAAAAATAAGAAACAGTTTTTAAAATTTCCTATGTTAAAACTTGAAATTTTTGATTGTTTGTTAAAATGTTTCAATAAAAATTTCAAAATCTAAATTCAAATTAAAAAAATGTTAAGCAATAAAAGTTTTTTTGTTGCTACTTTAACGTACGTGGCATATCCAAACCAAAAGCATATCAAATTTGCGACTGAAATAATTTGACAAATTTGTTAATAACCAGATAGTTACAAAACAAGAAGTACAAAAATTGGACAAGCTTTGTTTAAGCTTTTGATAGTGATAGTAGTATTTATGAAACTTTCAGTGCCATAATTGTGAACAAAGTTTGTCAAATTTATGTACTACCAGTTTTCACTACCAAGAAATTAATTTTAATAAAAAATTATAAATAAAAGAAATCTTTGAAAACAAAACAAAAAAATTAAAAAAAATCGATAACATAAAAATTAGAAGTACCAAAATATTCATCTGGGCAGCAGAATCGGACCTCAAAATCGGCACAAGTTTGATCTTTTGGCTGTTCATCATTGATACACCAGAATCCATCGCTTGCAGAATAATGAGTGACGGCAGAAGATCCAACTGATCCAGATTTCACTTGAGCTTGAAGAGCTAATGGACTTTGACAAACGACAGCTCCAATCCATTGGAAACCAGCTCGATTCTCCCAATCTCCAGAGTCTGTTGGATCATCACGATCAAGCCAAACAGTCCATTCGTATCCTTGAAAATTATTTAGTTTGATTTGATGATAAGGAGATAAAGTGTGAATCCTAGATAGAAGGTCAAAATTTAGTTCTGATGTTTAAACAGTCAAAGCAAATCAATATGTTTTCTCACTCTAGCGGCACTTGTGGTTACATTTCAGAAAACTTTTAAGGCCATTTTTGTTCTTCCGATAGCCATAAACTTTGTTATTGTTATTTTGGGGTCATATTATTTTGTAATTTGACACCAAATTAGGTTATTTTTTACAATTCGGAATCAATTTGAAAATATTTTTTACAATTCGGAATCAATTTGAAAATATTTTTTAAAAAATTTTAAAATATTTTGAAAATTTGAATAAGAATTTAGGGGCCTATATCCCTTTATCACTTTTTGATTAGAATGCGTAGCCACAACGTTAAAATCACACGTTAAAAGAAGTAGTCGCTACGCATTCTAACCAAAAAGTGATAAAGGGATATCGCAGGAAGTTTTTTGTCAAAAAATTTCGGCGATATAGGCAAATTCAGCGATATTGCTCCCCCTGTATACAAGTATGTAATCACCTGTTTCGTCACAAGTTTGTTCGTCCTTCTGTTTTGGGCAACAATATCTGACTTCATGATCAGCACAGTTTTCGTTTCCAGTTTGTTCGTCATTCATGCACCAGAATCCATGGAAAAGATCAAGATGAGTAACTTCGGTGGATCCAGAAGATCTAGCCCGGGCATTGATGGCAATTGGATCTCCACAAGCTTGGTTCGCAGAAGTAGATGGTAAATTTTCAAAGTCACCGTCGCCAGTTGGATCATCATTATCAATCCAGTCGGTCCATTCGTAACCTAAAGATCGTTTATGTTAGATTTGTAACATATTTAACCCATTTGTCAAAAAAATTTAAATCATCAAATTTTTGTTAAATTCTTGAATTTTTTTTATCTAGTTTACCTCGTTTTCCCCCCTTATTTTAAAAGTTTATTCGTTAATTTGGGAGTGCAGTGGTTTAAACGATAAAACTCTCGTGACCGATGCAATAAGCTACGAAACATAATAGACGTGATCCACACGTGAACCCATACAAATAGCTTTACAATTTCACAATATAATTTCACTACACATAACGTGTTGACTTAACTAGTCACTAATTTACTAAAGTATTATTAAAGTAAATTTTTTTTAATTTTGAAAAACTGATTGTTTTCGAAAAATAAAAAAAAGCTGATGTATTCAAAAAAAATTTCACAACACTCAAAATTTGGTAAAATCGGTTAAAAATTGCAGAACTTAGAAAAATTTTAAGTTGAGCCCTTGAAAATGACCTGTTGTTTTGCTTGAAATTTCTTTAAATTTATAATTTGGGGAAATTACCTTCTTCTGAGCAATCGGTACCATGTTCATATTGTGGACAACAGAATCGGACTGCAAAATCGGCACATTCAGTATCATTAGTTTGTTCTTGATTAACACACCAGAAGCCAATTGCTTCGTCAATATGAGTGATTTCAGTAGATCCATCTCCGAGAGGATAAGCTTGAACTCCAATTGGTTTGGTACAAACGCTTCGTTCTCCGTAAGATTCTCGAGTTTCCCAATCTCCATTTCCTGTAGATGGATCATCTCCGTCGATCCAAGGGGTCCATTCGTAACCCTGGAATTTTTTTTAGTCTTTAAGGGGGTCTTTAAGCATATTTTTAAGTATACGAATTTTTTTTGTGCGCTCAATAGTCTTGCGCCTGTAGATGCTCGGCGCGGAATTTGAATTCAGAGGTTACAGTTCACTTTGGAAAAATTGAGACTTTTTTTCTTAATAACTACACATTCGATCACTGAAATAATTCTCTTAAAAATTTTAAATTGCCTAAAGCTTTAGTCCGGCCGAGTCCATTTTGTTAAATTACTTTCGTTCAAAAGATAAAAAACCTTTTTTGAACCAGTTTAGCCGTGAAAAAACAGCTCGACCGGATTATAGCTCCGTGTAATGATATATTTTAGCAAAAATAATAACAGAGATCGGATGTATTCAAAGTGAACTGTACCCCTATAAAACCAAATTTTTTTACAACTACAGGTATAGTCGAATTTTTTTCAGTTGTGAATTATATTTGCTACACAGGAAAATATTTACCTTAGTATTACAGTGAAGATCTCCAGCTCCCCATTTTGGACAGCAAAATGACACTTCGAAATCGTCGCAAGTGTTATCTGGATCATTTTCACAAGTAAAACCTTCCTGAATACTGATTCGATGAAAAGCGTCATTTGGTTCATCTCCTGAAATTGTTTCGACCTTGACTCCCTTTGGCTCGTCACATACGGCGTGTTCGCTGAAAGAAGTAATTGTTTCGATATCTCCAAGTCCTGGTGGATCATCAGCATCCAACCATCTTAACCAAGTGTGACCGTATGCATCACAAGTACCTTCGGAGTGTTGAGGACAACAGAAAGATACTCTGGAATTTGGGTCTTTATTTGTCAATAATTGTAAAAAAATAAAGCCGGTCAGAGTTGAAACTCAATTTAAATATCACCAAAAAATTCTTAAGTTTGACTTTTACATGAAAGTATAAGCAACCATGGATTGATTATGAACAAAAAGGTTGCTAAACAGCAGAATTTATATATTTTGAACAAGGCCCTGTTATACTGAGAACCAAAAATAATAAAATTATACGTTTTTAGCCAAATTTTTTCGAAAATTTACTTACAATTCATATCTTGGGCTTCAGTTTTTTAATGCAAAAGGCAGCCAATAACAGACGCGCAAGTTATCTTGCGTCATTTTAACGAATCTGGAAAGTATGTACTTCATTATATGTAAAATCCAATGGCCAAAAATTCTAGAATATTTGGTGAAATTGTACATACTTGTACTGCTAATTACGTGTGCTGCTAATTTTAGCCTTCGCACTTTTATTGCAAAATATAAACTTTTTATAAAAACTGTATTTCACCTTATTTTCAAAAATTGGAAAATAATATTTTTTTGCAACTTTTTACCCAAAAAATTACTTTTGTGCATTTCTAGATCGAATGCTGAAGTTCAAACTTTGTGTTTTTCACAAAAAATAAATGCGTTTGAATAATATTCATTGATATATTTCAATATGGTGTGAAACTGCCGAGTTGAACTTAGGGTGTCACCCTACTCAACTAAATCGGAAACGGAGATAAATGACAAAAAATGAAAATAGAGATTAACATTATTTTTCGACACTGATTTAAAAAAAAATAATTTAAAAAAATTTTGGTCGAAATTCTAGAAATTTTTTTTCGATTTCCGGATTTTTTCCGGAAAAATTAATAATTCCGACATTTTTTTCGACTTTCCAAGATAGGTGGCACCCTAATTGAAACGTCAAGTTTTTGAAATAAAATATTTTATAAAAAGTCGACCAAAAATGTATTCATCTACCGGTGATACCCTGATGTACAGTTTTATCGATTCGATAATATCGAATGTTATTTTTTCTTATTTTTGGTGGGTAAAGTCTAGCCGCTAGACAGCGATACTGGATTAGTGCCAGATTTGGGCATAACAAATTACTCGTTTGTGACACGCGACGTTTCTTCCAAAAAAAAGTGACAATTTTTTGAAATTTAATTTGAATCATTTAGGAGCCCGTATTTCTTGAAGTATTCAAAAGAAAATACTTAAAAATGACATCTCCAAAAAACTCAGGAAGTATTTTGTAATATGTAAAAAATAGACCCTAAACTGTAATCACTACATCCAGCATCATTTTCTTCATTCAAGCAATAGAAACCTTTGATATTGTCAATATGAGTGATAGCGTTAAACTCTCCACTGACTACTTCAGCTTTCAAAGCGATTGGGTTTTTGCACATAGTATCGATTTTAGGTTCCCAATCTCCCATACCATCGGCATCGTCATTGTTGTACCATGGAGTCCAGTCGTAACCCTCTTCGGTACAATCACCAGTTGCTTCCTGAAATTTTTTATAAATAATTTTTTTCGTAATTTTGATAATTATTTATTTTATATTATGTATATTTTTTTAATTTTTTATTATTTCCAATAATTTATTTTATTAATTTATAAATAGGTTCAATTCTTTGAGATTTTTCTCGACAAATTTTGGCTGAGAATATTCATACTAACGAACTAAATGGTGAATTATAGTCTCAGATTTTTTTTTGGAAATTTTTTTGGTGTTTTTCGATGTTAAAAATAAGAAAATTTGAAGCCAAAATGTACAATTTCGCTATTAAAAATAGAAATTACTGTACCATAAAGAAGTTTCAAGAAGATATTCGTTTTTGCGAAAATAATTTTTCATTAAAAACTTATCAATTACTGAAAGATTATTTTTTCAAAATGTTTTAAGTTTTTTTTTCTAAGTTTTAAATTATATTTCAGGTGATCTTGTCAGTTATTTTAGATTGAGTTAAGATTTAAGTGAAATCGCTGAAATCAAAAAAATATCTTCAAATTTGCAGGAATAGAGATAGCTTCAAAGAATACATAATTCAAACTTGTTTCACTTTATTTATACTGAAGTATTTTATTTTTATTGATGTGACCAAATAAAGCAATATCTTTAAAATTAACGAAAAGGCGCTTTCATAAGGACACAAATAATAACCGTGTCCCAAGTATTTCTTTACATTATAATTAATTATTATACACTATAAGTTATAATTTATAAATGAGTCAATTAGACATACCTTTGGACAGCAAAGTTCTACAGCCCAATTTTCGCAGAATCCGTTGTCCATTTCGCTGTTGACGCACCAAAAACCGCGGTGAAGATCCATATGAACTGGCCAAGATGAATATCCGGCAGTTTCAGTAGCAGTAGCTCTCATGGCTATTGGGTTAGAGCAACCTTGTTTTTTATCCATAGAAGTTAAATATTCAAAGTCTCCCAATCCGGTGGCATCATCGTTGTTCACAGGTAATGTCCAAGCGTATCCTACAAAAAATATGATAAATATTTCTGAAATTAGTTTTTTGAATATTTTAGTGTTAGAGAACTGTGATCCTAGGTGTTTCCGGGACATTTTCCGATAAGTCAAATTTATTTGGGTTTTATCAAAATACCTTCGTCTCAAAATGAGTAATGTCGTCACTTCTCTAAATTTTTAACAATAGATGACCTTCAAGGTAATTTGAAGGTCAAAGTAATCGGATCAATTTTCGAATAACTTATTAACAACTATAAATAAATTATGAGAAAAATTAAAGAGAAAAATACTTATATAAGTTCCATATTTATTCAGAGTTGCTCCATGTGAGGAGTTCCAAATTTTGTCAAAAAACGGTTCAAAAAATAATTTCAACGTTTAAAAGAAGATAACGAGCTTCTCAGTCCCAATCAATATAAGTCGATAGTTATCACAGTTTTTTTGTAAAATCAAAAAAAAAAGGTATCTCATAGCCATAAGAACCGTCATGAAGGCCACTGTCTTTGCATAAGACAATGTTAAGGGGGTATATCTAGGGTCAGTACCGGGCGTAAAATTGACTTTTAAACTAAGTAGCTTATTAACGATTGTGTGTTAACTCAAAGAATTAGTGCTGAGAGGTTTAGTTTTGCAGATAAATCTCCCGGTACTGACCCTAGGTATATCCTTTAATCCCTTTTTAATTAGAATGCGTAGCCAATACTCCTTTTAACGTGTGATTTTAACGTTGTGGCTACGCATTCTAACCAAAAAGTGATAAAGAGATATCTGGCAGATTTGACATATTCACGGTGATATATTCTGAAAACTAAAAGCTTATGAGAAAAACCGAAAATGATGATTTGTAGATCTATCCTTAATCTTGCAAAAAAGTACATCACAAAGGCCTTTATTAAATCAGACAGATATAACCCCTTAATGCGTACGAATATAAAAAATATATTTCTTCATACCATAAGCGGTACATTCTCCAACTTGGTAAGAACACTCTGTTCCATTTTTGACGACGGCGGTTTCGACGGCGACACAGTCACCATCTTCGAATTTTACGTAATCGACATCATCATGATCATCGTTAAAATCATCATCACCACATTGGCAGATAGGTCCAACGTCAGTTTCAATACACCTATAAATTTAATTTTGTAAGGAAAATTTTTTCACCGACAAAATTCCCGTTGAAAATTACAAAAAAAATGATAAATATTTTGTTTACAATGTTGACTTTTAAAATAAAAGAATTTTCATCAAATTAATAATCCTTCGGTTTTGTGAGGGATAAATAAGTTTCAAATAAAAATGAATTTTTTACTAAACATACTGCATTTCAGGATCTTTATCTTTAAAATATTCCCTATTGACACTTTTGTAAATATCTCAGCCCTACTACTTAAAAATACACTACGTTTCCTAATCAGGACCAGGATATTTACAAAAGTGTAAATAGGAGATATCGATTACGCGACTTACTGGTCGTTATTTGCAAGATTTTTGGCCAATTTTTTTTAAATAATTCAGCTTTCGAATACAAGTCATCCGATTACATTCTTAGATAACTCAATCTGAGCACAAATATCTTGTTAATAATAACATGAAAAAATTGGTCTATCGGACCAATTTATTTTATCGTTTTTTTCTGAGATTTCTGAAATTTTTTATTTATAAAGGGCTAAAAAGAAACCGACATCAACCTCCTTAAGGGGATTGTGGGTGCTTCCAGCAATTTGCTGGGAAAAAATAAGCCCTTTTAAAACTTAAATATCTTTTGTGAGAATTGAGTGAACGTTTATTTTTCCAATTGTATATTGTAGTCCGTAACCTTGAAAGTCAAAAATTGATTCATTTTTAAAAATATTATCACATCAACCTTAAATGCATAAAACCTAATTGCTGGTATTTCTTTCCATTGAAGTATACCGTCATATCCACGTATCCAAAAATCACATAATGCCGATATTATTGGTCAGAAAAAATTCTCTACAATTGCAACCAAGAATATTTTATAAATTCATCTTAATTCGCCGAAATTATTTTTGAAAATTCCTTGCTATAGTTAAATATAGACAAAATATAGATTATTTTACAACAAAAAGTATACCTCACGAACGGTACATGCGATTTCTTTTTTTCTTTTTCATAAATCTTTATCTTATCTTATTAAACTTTTGAACCAAGGAAATTTTAATAATTTTTTTTTATATTTCTCGCAATCACTATTTCATGCTGATTCAATGCGCGCCATTATTACATTGATTTGGCTGAAATTGAAATATTGAAAAAGGGCAAAAATCTTAACAATTATAATATTGAAATACTTTCATTTAATGTAATTTTTCGCTGTGATAATTATTCTTCGTGATTTGAGATTATCCATGTCTATAATTTTAATAATAAAATAATTTTGCAAGCAAATCCGATATTCTAGAACAAGTTATTCGATAGTAATGAACTTTTTTTGCTTGCAATCAATTTTTCGTGTGCTGGATGGTCGGATACAAGAAAATAATAGCGAATTTGAGACCGTGGTCAAAAATAACTACTGCACCCACAATCCCCTTAAATAGAATAAGTTATTTTTTTTTAAAACGTTTTGCTGCCCTCACAAATTCAAATTTCACGTCGTCAAATTTGGAAATTTTTGAACAAAAATTTCCCAAATTCGAAATCGAAATCAAATTAAGAATAACTGAGTGGGTCTGACGTCTACAAAACATGTTTTTTGTAATATGACACCAGTAGGGTAAAATTTGATGAATCTTGACCCCACCAGTTTTTAAAACCAAAATTTTTGAAAAAACAAGAAAAATTAATTCTTTACAATCAACCATATTCCAGAAATCGCTATTTTTTCTCACCAAATCTTCAACCGGTTAATACTGGTTACAGCGGTTGAAATATAAAATAAAATTTGGGCTATGTAATGCTCATTTGTATACAAATTTTTTCCAATTTGGTATGTCCCCAGCTAAAATGATCACCCAAGGCGTAAACTGGTCGAACAGACTTAAAAATAGCGCCTAATTCATGTGACAAGAATCATGTCTTACCATTCGTTAATTCCACAAACAACATTTTCGCAAGTTTTATCTTCATCAACTGGGCAACAGAAAGAAACTGCAAAGTCGGTACATTGACCATCAGTTTGTTCTTCGTTATAACATGTGAATCCGTTAAAATCGATATGTGTGTGATCCATGCTTCCATAGGCTTCACCAGCATGAAGATCCTTGACTTTGACTCCCATTGGGCTGTTACAAACTTTATTAAGGTAAACGATTTTCCTCAAAATTTTGAACGGTAGAAAATTTCGAAAAAATATGAGAAAAAAAAATTTCGTCTGCGGACCGCTTAGTTAACACTGACTTAGGCTGTGAGTTCAAGAAATTAAAATGCTCCAAAATTTGAAATGTAACATTTTATGTGAAACCTTGCGCTGATGACAACAGTTGTATTTTTAAATTTCAAGTTAACGCCTGATTTTAATTGGTTGAAATTTAAATCCATGAGAATATAGGATTTAAATTTATAAGTAGACTACGTTTTTATTTGTAATTTCAAATATGCATATTTGAATATCCCTTAATTACACTTTGCTTATAATGCGTAGCCACAACGTTAAAACCACACGTTAAAAGGAGTAGTGGCTACGCATTCAAAGCAAAGTATAATAAAGGGATATAAGTTCATGATCAACTTTGTTTTTTTTTGCCTTTGAAAATTGTAAAAATTGCATAAATCTCGAATTTTTGGAGTTGAAATTCTACTTCCTCCAAATAAGTAATTCAAGCAATTTCTCGTCTCAAATATAAATTTTTAAGAATTTTTTGTATTCTTTGCTTTATGGTCGGATCATAATGAACCAGAATAGTCCAATGATTTTATTTCTTTTATTTGTTATTTTTCGACACTTTTTAGTGGAAATGCCGTTTTTTCAAGAGAACCATTTTTTCCAGTTTTTGAGATTCTTTAAATGTACCTGGTTTCAAAAAAACTTAAAAATCCTGAAGAAATAGTCTACCTTCCTTGGTTTGGCTCAAAAGCGTGTAATAATTCGATATCTCCAACTCCGTCGGAATCATCTCTATCTAACCAAGGAGTCCACTCCCATCCTTTAAGGTTACAAGTTCCAACCTGTGTTTTTGGACAGCAATATCTAACTTCGAATTCCGCACAAATTTGCTCAGAAGATTGTTCAGAGTTAATACAGTAGAAACCGATATCAATATCGATATGAGTAGTTTCAGTAGATCCGAGATCAGTTGGTCTGGCTTCGATAGCAATTGGCGTTTCGCAAGTTCGACCCATTCTCAACGAAGTTCGTGCTTCCCAATCACCATCATCGGCAGAGGTATCCGAACTGATAAAATCGGTCCATTCATAACTGAAAANAAAATATCATGAATTCAAAATTTTAGAGACATTTGCGCGCATCGGTCCAAAATAAAATAATTGAAATAAATAAAATGTTTGTGACCGGTCTAGTCAACTTATTACATGTACGTTAATTTTGTTTGAAATGGTTAATGGCTCTTTTTGATTGGGTTTCAAATAATGCGTTCAACAAGTAAAAAGGCGCCATTTGCATCTTTGGTCATATAAATTTGAACATTAAACTAAAAATTACACTGGTTTTATCATTTCGCAAAAAAACTCCATGGTGATTGGTCAATATCCGGGATGACTGTATGTCATTAGTTTATTTTAGCGTAATAAAAAAGTGAAGTCAACGAGAAAACTCGGGCTGTATATTTATCTATATCTTACCCTTCGACATCACATCGTCCTGCTGTGTATTTATTTGGACAGCAAAATCTTATTTCCATATCTACACATTTGTAGCCATCAATTTGTTCCTCATTAATACAGGTGTATCCGTCTGGTTTCAAATGATGAATCAAGTTTTTGGAATAATCCCAAATTGTGTTTTGAAATGAAGTAGAACCAGTTGGTCGAACTCGGATTTCAGATTCGGTTGGGAATCGACAAGCTCCACCGTCACCGTACCACTGTAATAATTCTTCTTCAACTTTAGCAGATACCCAAAGTTTTTCATTTTTCTTGTTCCATTCGTCGTTATACCAACCTTAATTTTAGTAAAAATTAATTTTTATGTAAAATATTCATAGTTTTGCATAGTATCAACTAGTGAAAATTCTCTCTTTATTGCCCCCCTTTTTCGAATGCCTTGAAAAAAAGAAAGAAAAACAACAAATGTGAAAAGGCTCTCGATTCGATACTAGGCATATTATCGCTATGAAACATAGGCAGCGGTCAAAATTTCAGATTTCCAATAACAAAATACAAAAAGGAATAAAAATCCGGAGTAAAACAACAACAAAACAGGAAGCATTTCGACAAGGGAAAAATGCCAGTTTAACTTTTAAATTGGTATTTGTATTATTCACACATCGTTCTGGATAGTCCTTTTTATGCGCATCGGGAAAAATTGCAAATTCGGCAAAGTATAATGGTTAGAAAATAACACTAAAAATTTTGGTTAACAAGATTTTTTGACAAAATGACTAAATTGTTGTTCTGAACTTTCGGAGATTTAATTTTTCGAGTCGTTTCATTATGTACTATATTGGTCACGTGAACGAATTTTTCAGAATTTTTTATGTTAATTTGAATTTTTTTTGCTATTCATGAAAGCGAAACAAACACTCGTCAGCAGTATTCACTTGAAATCAACCATTTCAAGTATTAACATTAATTTTCAACTTGGATGAAAATTATAAGTTTTTTGACTACCTGTCATATTGAGATATCAGAAAAATAACATACCGGTCCATTCGTGGTCATCAGTAACACAATCACCAGTTCTATAAAGTTCGCAACAGAATCTCACTTCGAAATCGGCACATTCCTCTGGGTTTTCAGAGTTCAAGCACCAGAAACCAGCGTCTTTATGGATATGAACATAATCAGCAGCTCCATCTCCAGTAGTTCTAGCTTGAATACCAGTAGGGTTTCCACAAACCAATTCTCGGTTAAATTTTCCTGAAATTAATTTCAAATTAATTTCGTAAATTTTGAACAAGACATGAGAAAAATTTTGAACAAGACATGAGAAAAATCACAAAAAAATGTCCTATGATTTTTTGAATAGTATATCAAAAATATGAGACTACATGCAAGAAAAATGCAATCGAAAAATTTTGATAGTTTTTCTCTTTCATTCGAAAAGTTGTGAAAAAACATGGAAAATTTTCAATATTTGTTTATTTTTTTCAAAGTTTTAGGAATTATGAAAAATTCGAACGATTTTTCATTAGTTTTTAAATACGATTCGGATCATATGTTTTACTTACCAAGAGTTTCCCAGTCTCCATCAATATCGACAGCTCCAGAGTTCATCCACGGTGTCCAATCAAATGATGGATCGTCACAAGTTCCGTCCATAACGTAAGTGATGTTAAATTCGTCCTCAACAGGAGTTGGACAACAAAATCGAGCTTCGAAATCAGCACAGTCTTCACCGTTTGATTGTTCTTCGTTAATGCACCAAAAACCTTCGGTAGCATCAATATGAGTAACCTATGAAAAATGATGAAAAAAGGAGAATATATTATAGTTGCTTTTTTAATGCCTATATTATGCTATAAAAAGTTTGTAGGGTTAATTCAAGTACAAGTTAACGAAAAATTAGCGAAATGTTCCATTTTCAATTTATTTGTTTTATTTTTGTATTCAAACCGGTTGATGTTATAAAAATTCAATATTTTAATTTTTGCGACTAGAATTTTTTCGTTTTTTCTTCATATTTGTGGACTTTTCGCGCCTGAGCATTTTTCGTGGCAAAATATAGGAGAAAAAAAGTGACCAAAAATGTATGTTTCAAAATAGAAATAAGAAAATATTTTTAAAATTTCTGGACGCCCAAATCGTTTGATAAGTCTAGATAATTTATTTTTGGCTAAATATTCGAGACATTGTTACTAAGAATGAGCTTAAAATTACTGCATAAGAGAATCCGAATGGGACCATTTTTAAAAAACTTATAAAGAATCTTTAATTTTTTTGAAAAAAAGGTAAAAATATTCCGATTTGGACTCATTTTTTTTGATTAATACGACCAAAAAGCTTTAATCTAACGTCGCCTATATCTTTGTTCCGAGACCATCCACTATTTGAGCCTTCGAAATGCAAGTATCTAACTTCATCTGCCTACGTCTTGCGGGCGTGTAATGACACTTTTTTTGCGTGATAAACATTAAGGAGGATGTATCGTCGACTGAATGTGTTTCCTACACCACGCTTGTGAACCCGCGCCTGTGATTGGTTGGCCTTAGTTAAGCTTAAGGTGTGTAGGCGCGCAAAAGTGGACAGTGGTACAAGAAGAATATCGGGAACGTTATGTAGATCTTCAGCCAACAATTCAGTCGGACAAACTTCTCTTAAGATTATTTTCTGACATTCAGTGGCCTTCATTTTTATGCAAATGACATTCAAACCGCAAAATAACAAATAAGGTACAAACCGGAACATCAAACTTAAAATTTTTATGAGTGTTCTTTGACTTGGGAGGATGGTACTAAACCCTATTCACTACTGATGAGCATTATTTGTGACTTTAAATTTTCTCGAAAACTTAAATTTTTAACTCGAACTCCCAAAAATTTTGAGTCACAGAATTCTACGCGTCGTATTTTGAATAGACTTATTAAAAAAAATATTAATAAAAAATCCAGGGCCTCTAGAAAACAAAATAAATATCATTGGACTTATTTTACCTCGGAAGATCCACTACTGCCGGTGACAATTTGGGCTTCAACAGCTGTTGGTTTATCACAAATGTCACCGTCGGAATAAGATGCGACAGTTTCCCAATCTCCCATGAGAGTTGGGGTATCACCATTAATCCAGTGGGTCCAATCATAACCTTCTTCAGCACATTCATTTGTCATCCATTTTTTGCAGCAGAATCGAACTTCGAAATCAGCACATGAAACACCGTCTTCTTGTTCGGCGTTGATACACCAGAATCCAAGATCCTTAATAATTAATGGAAAAAAATGTTTAATAAAACTAAATTAAACGGGTCTTTATTCTGAAAACCTTAATATTCATTAATTTGTCTGCAATGAAAAAATGTCGGAAATGTTTTTCTATACGTATAATACGTAACGTATTACGAAAAAAACATTTTTTGCTGACAAAATATTTTTATGATTGATGCCAGTGCCCATATCGCCGAAAGAACGAATATCGCCGAAATTGCGTGAGCGTTTGAGGTTTTTGTGAAAAATAACTCTTTATGCGTCATGAATGACGTTATATTTGAATATGAAATATCTCAAATCTTCTTTTTTGAATTTGCAGTTGATTGCGTTTAGTGGAATACGTAATTCTACACATTTTGGTATTTTGCTTCATTTGAAACTATTGTAAAATTCTTTATAAAATCGGAAGAAAAAATCAAATTATGACGTTATTTCGACCGCTCACGCGTTTTTAATTTTTGATAACCCCCTTAAATCCCCAAAGTGCCAAAATGGCCGAAAAACATTCGGTGATCTTCGATCTCCCCCTGTTTACGTGTGAAATTAAATATTTCTAACGTATGTAATTTAACAAACCAATAAGCGCGTTTGATTTTATTTTAGCCTATTGGTGAGGTAACAAAATCAAGCGTTTTTGATTAAATAATAGTTAATTTTTTCGATTTTTGCCATAATCGACCATTATTAATAAATTTTGTGTTTTTGGCGTGTTTTTCAATAAAAAAAATAATTTTGTATACGATTTTACTTTATAAAACAAATGTCCAAGCTTTTGAAGCGGCGCTCATCGGTGGAAAGTTGTTCAATATTTTTTTTCGTTTTTCATGATGACTCATAATACAGAAAATAACCGTTTACTTTTTCCCTCAACTGCACGGTATAAAAGATTTGTTTCTCAATAACGAACCTTGTTAATGTGAAGAATAAGAGCAGATGTAGAACCATCAGTTCGCTGAGCTTCCATTGATAACGGATTACTGCAAACATCAGTACCAGCAAAATTTCCAAGAGTTTCCCAATCTCCAGCATTATCTGGAGTATCAGAATTATACCATGAAGTCCAAGCGGCACCATAAACGTCGCATACTGCTGGATCAGGATCGGAAATGACTGGATCGGTAATTGGAATCAAACAGGCCCCATCTTCATATTGGACATATCCATCGTAGCAAACGCAAACTGGACCATTGTCTAACATTTGGCAGTAAGAATTCTGATTACATTCAACATCGTTACATGACGGGAAAATTGGGAGACATTCTACGAGAATCTAAATCAGGCTGTAAATTTAATTTATTATTTGTAGTTGTAATGAAATTTGACAATTTTGTCCGTGACGGGGTAATTTAAACTTATGAATAATAAAAATTCAGTTTTGTCATATAGAAATTCTTCATAATAAAAGTGAAGAATATGGTTTCTTGGAATAAAAAGCACTCATTTACGTTAATTTTTATCAGCAAAAACAATAAAATACAATTGTGCAAACTTTTCGACAAAAGACAATAAAATTGTGCTGAAATTCTTTCTAAACCTAAATTTACGACCACCAACCCTTTCTAGTATCTCCTATTATTCATTCTATAGGGCGGTACTACGAACGCAATAATATCTTTTTGTAATCCGAAACGATAATATCAACGTTCACGCCAGCGTGGTGATTATCAAAGAAACTTAAATCCACACTTTTAACCACATTTGTGCTCCCGACCTCAGTTTTTAAGACTTAGGTGTTTAACAAATTTAAATGCTCATAGAACGATGTCAATCAAGTTTCAGCAAAACACTCAGATTGAGAGCAAAAATATAAATAGAAAAATTGAAGTATGAATAAAATAACAGCCTAATCTGAGTTCCAAATACTTCATTTGTCCAGTTCCATGGAGCATATTGTGGACATTTATCTCCAATTCCGTCAGAATAGTAAGAATATGTAAAAAGATTAGCTCCTAAAAGCCATCCGACGTCTTCCCAGTAGTAAATGTATCCTTGACCGAAAAGCATTTCTCCTACACTATCGTATCCGGCAATTTGTCGGTAAAATGGAAGACCGTTGAAAGTTTCGTTGTAGATGAGCTGATAGGTACCTGGGTAGTCTTCGTAGTAATCTGTTAATTCTGGATCACCAGAAACGTTCAATTTTGGACAACAGCCTTCGCAGCAAAATCGAATTTCGTAATCATAACATTGTCCAGAAGCCTGATTTTAGGTTATGAAGATTTTCTTCTAATATGTCTGGTTAAAAATGTTTGATTTTTTTAGGGATTCATATTTCCAAAAATTAATTTTCTTTTGAAATATTGGATTTATTTGAATTATTTATTTTTTTTGAAAATTTGACTTTGATAATAGAAGTTCGATTTGAAAACAGTTTTTAAAAGTGTTCAGTGCTAGATTTTTAATTATGAATTAGAACTATTAATTGTTGTTAAAATATTGGAAGTGTAAGATTCGATACTTAGCTCTGGCACGCGCCGTGCGGTCATCGAGGTTCGAGATCAAATTAAATCAGGATATTTCAAATCATACTTATTTTAGTCGGGGTATTCAATAAAATCAGGGAATTTATAAAAATTTGGAAGAAGCCATTTTTTATCCGAAAAAAACAAAAATGTATCAAAAAAAAAAAATTTCTTGGTTTACGGAGTGTAATCATATCCTTTTATCAACGGAACTCTATTCCAAAAACGTTAACTATCTTTATAGCGCGAGTTCGAATCCCACTGATTTTATCTAAGTGATTGTTTTAGTGATTAAAGACCGATAAAAGTTAGCGGTATCAATATCAAGAACCCTTGCATATAATCATACTCAAGACAATCAGTTTTGAGATGGAGTTATGTTGGTAAAAGGACATATAATATATGATGAATTAGTATTTTTAGGTTTCTATCAAATTTTTACTTTAAATCACAACTGAAAATACTTAATTTTGCTCAAATTGTCAAACCTCGGACAATCTTATTTAACTTTTTCATTAATTTCATTTTAAATTTCACATTTTTGATAAAAAAAACTTTTCGGACTGCGTAACACAGTGTTTGTTTCTGAATAAGTGTACAGTTTTGAATCATACGATAAAACCTCTCCTGATCAGCGTCATTACAAGTAAAACCACTGAATTGATCCAAAGTAACGTCTTGAATAGTGTCATCAGAGAATTCTTCCTGTCCAACGATTTGAACATCAATGGCTGAAATTTCTGGACATCGAACAGCTTCAGTTTCTTGATAATGTGCAAGTTGCTCAGAATCAACACCATCGGAACCATCGTCATCATTATGATATAGTGTCCAGTTTCCGGACCAGCAAGTACCTACAAAATGTTTTGGAAGTCTTTGGATAAAAATTGATAACAAAATTAATATTAAATTTGAATAAATATTTAAAATGATTTTTAAATTAATTAACTAATTAATTAGTTTAACTAGGCTATTTTTAAAGTTATAAACATTTTTAAATTAAAATTAATCTTAAAATAAATATTTAAATTGTTATTTAATAAATATTCATTGATATTTAAATTGATATAAAATTATTTAAAAAGAATTAATTTAAAAATTCATATGTAAATGGTTTTCTAAATTTAATTCAAAATTAATATTTATAAAATATAGATATAATAGACGTTATTTGAATTAATATAAGGATTGAAAAAATTAAATTAATATTGAAATTGATATTATTATTGATATTAAAATTAAAAATAATTTTTAAATTGAAAATATATCGAGATTAAAATTTACATTAGAATTATATTTGAATTAATTTTAACATTTCGTTTCAACATAATTTTAAATTGATATTAATAATTAAAATTAATATTATAATAAAATTACTGTAAAACTGGATATTAAAATTTATATCAAGATTAATGTTCAAAATTTCAGTTGCTTTAATATTTAATATATTAACCCTCTTGGAGAGGTGTTCTGTCTGGACAAGGAATAGTTGGGAGTGGGGGATGATTTGGATGATTTGGAATTCGGACACAAATTGTCACATAAGCTTGATGATATCTGCAATCAGCCTCAAAGATTTTACATTCATTTTGCTCCAAATATTGAGGTCCATAAGCTGGTTCATATTTCCACATAGTACACGCAGGTTTTCCTGAATTTTCAATATTTTTGAATTTATTTTTTATTACTTTTCACCTGTTTAAAAATATCTGTTCGAAATAAAGATCTAAAGATTGTTTAAAAAAATTTGTCTGTCACCAAGATTTTACCACAAATTTTTTTTTATAATACATTTGTTAGAGATTGAAATCAAAATTAGCAAAAAAACCTGTTTTAATTCAATGTCAACTGAAGAAATCCCGGTTTTAAACTTGGAGCATACATATTATGTCGAAAAAATGTTTGTCAGATTTTCTCTTATATTTTGGTTTGAAAAATTCGCGGGCGCAAAATTTTCTAATATTTTGTGTGGAATAAAAAATTCAGAAAAGAAGATTGAGAAGTTCAATAATTAAAAAATCGCGTCATTCATGACGCACTCAAAGTAATTTCTAATAAAAACCTCACGCGCCCACGCAATTCAGCGATATTGGCACTTTCGGCAATATGAGCACTGGAAGTATTTTACCAAAAAATTGTGGAATTGCGTAGGTTTTTTCGGGGATTTTGGGTCGGCGTTATATTGGGCCACCCCCTGTTTTTTAGATTCAAAGTTGACATTAATACCTTCTCTGGCAGTTCCATCAAGTTTGACCTCAAAATTTGCTTTATCTCCTCTTTTATCAACAAAATCTTGTTCTCCCAGAGCATCAGTTTTGTACCAAAGCCAATAGGCGTTAGCTCCTGGCACAAATCTCTGCATCAAATTCCAGAGACGATCTTTATCAACATCATTACCAATTACAGGTAAAATACCACCGTTCATTATTTGACATTTTGCGGTAGCGTCATCGTAATCGTATCCATTGAAAAATCGACCGCTTCCAGTAGGTTGAATAATGATGGCGTTGATAGGGTTACGCACGGGAGAACTCAAGTTTATTAAATGCAAACATGAAAAAAATTGATAAGGGACGTTCCGGGGTTAAAAAACACAAAAAATACGATTTTCACCGCTTGAGTTTCGAGTAGCGTGGAAATAAAAAGTGGAACGTTGTACAAAATCCGATATAGTCGCTTTCAGAGCCCTAATAGGATTAACCTTTTTAATTGACAAAAAGAGAACTTCAAATAGGAGCCAAAATTCTCCCGTAAAATTGTTTTTTTTGACTATATTCTTATTGCCAAAATTTAACCTTAGAAGTTCGTTATTGTTTTTACCTATTATCACTCGTTTAAGATAGTAGCGTGTCTCGCAGCTCTGTGATGTATGGTTCTCTTACTATAAGGCGCCAAAGGGTTGAATAAGCGCTCCGCGGTGGGACAATTTCCGCTTTCATGACGTTTAAAATCAAAATAATTTATTTCGCTAACGGAGAAGAAAAATTTTAAGTAAAAAGTTGCTTCTTTTTGAAAATTTTGTCAATACAGTTAATTACCGAAAAATATTTTTAAGGTCAATTTTGAAGTCATCACTTCGTAAAAATCACCAAAAAACTCACCGTATTCGACTTTCTGATGACGGTATTAGCAATCATGGGCAAATAATTTACACGTGGAGAGATAGAAAGTGAAGTTAATTTTGCTCTATTATATCTCTCATGTTCTTTATTAACCAATGGTTGGTTATATCATCATATACATAATATAATATACAATAATATATCATCATTAGAAACTCGGCTATGAAGAATATTTTGATGATATTTGCGAAGCAAAGATAGTAGTGTGAGAAATTTTTTACTCGATAATAGTCGAAAATTAAATCGTGCGCAACCCTAGGCATTGACGGTTCCGTAAGAAAGTTCGAGTTCTTCTTCGGCCAAAATAGTGATCCATTCAGCAGTTAAATTTACATTAAACTCTTCAGTGGTTGCGTCGACCGTTGTTGTAACCAATGGCGCTGCGGTTGTCTCAAGCGCGACAAGTTCGCAACAAGCAGTTGCCGTGCTGCACTAAATTGAAACTAATTGATATTTTGAATTTATGAAAAATCAAGTCCCTCAAGTTATCTTAAATCTGCTACAATGTCCTGAAATCTAAGAGTCAAAGATTTCAGTAGACTGTAGCAGATTTTTTTTTGGGGATTTTAAATACTTTTCAAAATCAGGAAAATTTGAAATTTGAAAAATGTTTTTGTTTTAAAAATAATCAAAACTTAATAATCTGAAATAAATCCCAAGTATATCAATAACAATATTCTTGAGATGCATGCAGTTGTTTATTTAGAATCAGGATCTTGGAACGAGATTTTAGACGATCAATCCGAATAATCATCATGGAAATCAAAAAAGTGGGAAAGCAAGATTTTTCGACGAAATTATTATAGACATAATGTTATAGACATAATTATTATTAGACATAATAATTATAGACATAATTATAGACATAATTATTATTAGACATAATTTATAGACACAATTTGTACAAAACAGCAATTATTTTGATTTCTTTTTTTTTCAGGTCTATTTCAGCAGAAACACAATTATTTCATCAGTATTAATTTTCCAGAATTTGTAAATTTCTGAATTTTTGCATTGGTTTTAACCCGTGTGAGCACAGAGCCTATATATAGGCTCAAGCATACTTAAAATCATCTAAAATGAGCAAAAAAACATCGTAGAATTGTTTTGTTCAAATAAATTATAAAAAATTCTACGGCGATTCAAAAAAAATTACTCATTTTTTTTTGGAATTTTTTAAAATGTTACGGAAAAGTTAGGGTGTTACAGGTTTTTCAGCATTGGAATTCTACGATATTTATGGAAAAATGAAAAAGTATTTGTTCAGAATTTTTCAGAGACGAAGAACAAATTTTCAAAAATCTTGGCTTCTCATTGGTCGAAAATCGACTTGATCAAACGGACTTGATCGACGGAGAAACAATGGTTTCGAATTTCTACACATAAACCAACATATTTTAACATGTGTAGATTATCAAAATACTTCTATGGACAAATACCAAGTTGATCCAGACAACTTAGCTAGTATCTACACTTTGCACAAATACCGTAGGTAATTTCTCGAAGAACATTTCGAAATTCTCGAAACAAACCTTATTAACACAAATCACCGGAATATATTTGAAGGTTTACTCATCACTCTCAAAAATCTTGTCGTTAACAAACAGGTGGCGCACGCATGCATAAGTCATGCAGCATGACCTTTTTATCCACTTGCTTGATTCCAAAGAGTGGTGTGAAACCTAACAATTCTATAACTCAAATATAAAAAAACAGGCGAGCTTTTAGTTTGGCAATCTGAGGCTCGATTATTTTATTGTTTCGCGTCAACTATTTCTGAAAAAAACTTGATTTCTCACATTTAAAATTAAATCGAAACTAGTTGTTTAAAAACAAGTTTTACTTGCAAAATCAATATAGGTTTCGGGAGTGTTCTCCTGAATCTCTGGATTCCGATAAACTATATATAATATTTTCTTGGCGCAGTATTTTGGAAGATATCGGCATTTGAAATTTCAAAAAATGCCATTTTTTGAGAAATTTACGATATTTTGCATAAATCGTCAAAAATCGGCTTGTGGAAATTGTGCGACTATAACTAAAAGATACCTCTCGTTAAGGGCACACATTACATTAAAAAAAAAGAATAGCGACGAAGTCGATATCCCTCAAGCAAATGTCAGAATTTTTGAAGGCATTTTTAGCTATTTTCATATTCTAAAATTAAATAATACAGTATTAGGTATCACTGCAACGAGACGAAAATTTTAAGCATAAAATCGTCAATTTTCGAAAACAATTCGAATTTTTCAAAATCCTGGCTTCTAATTGGTCGAATATGATTTTTCGATATATTGACTTAGAACTGTTAAATGTTAGTACAAATTGTCCACTGATACTAAATATGATCTAAAAGGGGACGATTTATAATAAATTCATAGAGAAATTTCGATTTGAAATTTCGAATTTTAGTGATGACTCATAATTTTTGCCGAAATCCAAAATTAAGAACTTCGAATATGAAAGTCGGCGCAATTTATTCAAATTTCTTAATCATAAGCTTACTACGTAAGAGATTCAAAAGAGATAAATGTACAACATGTCACAATTTCCACAGAACGGTTCTTTATAGAATTGTCGCAGTTTATCGATTTTGCGTAGGCGGAATAAAAATTTTCTGGTATAAAACGCTATTTTGGTACAGAAATATTGATTTTTGGAATTTGGCTATATCCCTTTAACACCTTTTGGGTGATTTGATAGATGTAGGCTGAAAAGAAGAGAAAGCGGCCTCATGAGTGGCTAGAAGGGGTCTCAGGAGTGTTAGGATTGGCTCCCCCAACCTACATCTTTCAAATCACCCAAAAGGTGTTAAAGGGATATGAAAGAAAATGATCCTCACCCTCAAAATAACCCCGTTGTCAACTCAAATGAAAAATCCAAGAAGGTCGAAAATAACCTGTAACAGCCTAGAAGGGGTTGATTTTTTGAGATTTTCTTCCAATCTTTTACTTTTAACAAAAACAAATACGACCTATCGAGTCAATTGAAATTTGAAATTAGCCAGTTTTTAAAAAAGTGTTTTGTGCATGATTGACACTTAAAACAAAAATTGATTGGTGTACATGAACAGATATTTTTTTCGAAAGTGAAATCTCAAAATTTTTAGTTTGAGTATTCCACGAAAAATTTTAATTATTTTAAAAATTAATTTTAGCAATTAAAAATTGTCCACAGAGTTACTTGATTACTATAAGGCCTGGAAATAATATTAAAAGTGCAATTTTCTGTTTTTATCTGTTAAAATAACCATTTTTTAATAGAAAATCGTGAATTTTTCATGAAAATTTAAGACTCATTTATAAATAACTTTTGATTGATTATATATCCATTATTATCCCCGGGTAACACTAAAAACTTATTCCCTATTCTTTTAACGAACCAAACGATGATGTAGGCCAGATCCTTGTGGATCGATTCCAAATTAAAAATAATTTTTGAACACCATTGTGAGCCTGTGTCACGTGATATGCTATACCTTGCTTTTCTCACTAAATTATCTAGGACTCATTATCAAAATTCAAGAATTTAAAATGTCGGTTGCAAAAATATAGCCTTTCAACTTCCTTATGTAAACAAAATTGAAACTTCAACTACCTTGGAATTTCTGTAATCAACATCGAAAAATGCTCATAGGGGTTAAAAATTAAAATTCCTTCCGATAAAATTAATTCAATTTAATTTTTTGAATATTTATTGTTTTTCAAATTAAAACTTTAAATACAAAACTTAGCTGGAGAACCATGATGCGTGCGGTGAATGAAAAGTCATGTGTGGCCCACACGAGTAATGGTTTCAAGATGAGGGTTGCACAATAAATAGTACCGTTAAACACAATTACACAGCTGTAATATTTTGTTCTAGAAAGATTTACATATATATATATGTAAAACAGTACGTACACCCCTGATCTTTGAAGTCGTTATTGTCGAAAAAATGCGTAGGCGAATTAGCCAATTGGTAAATCAATAATTTGGCCATAAAAAATTGTCTTCAAAGTCAGTATTTTATACTATATGGATCAACGGACTTCAGAGTACAAATCCTAACTATTTGAATGATAAAAACAACGCAAGATATTAGCACCCAATCAAAACCGTTAGTTGCGGAATAGGCCGATTTCATTGGTCAGATTAGGAAAAGATCAACTAATCAAATGCTCAGATTTCGCATTTTTCAAATAGTTAGGATTTGTACTCTGAGGTCCGTTGATCCATATACAGTCTATCATATACTGTTTTGTGTATCTAAGTGAATCTTAGAAATGAGGGTGATTTTTATAGCGCGTGTTCGAATCCCACTAGTGTTGTCTAAGTTATTGTATTAGTGAGTGCCTTCTGATAACGCATCCATCAATTTTGGCGCTCCCGATATCAAGCATCTTTGCTTATTATAAAAACCAAGACAATTTCTGAAACAACATAAGTGGGATTCGAGCACGCGCTATAAGAATAACCCTTATTTTCAAGATTCACTTCAATTGATTAAAAGATATGTAAAAATGGTTTCAAACATTATGATAATTTTAATTCAAAATCGATTTTGTAATTCAAACCCTTTTTGGGTTGACAGTGTCACCTTGACACCCTAAAAAATTAAGTTTCAGTTAAATGAAAGTAAAAACCTGAATATTTCCATTCCATGCTCCACAAAAATCACCGTCATTAGACACACCGTGTTCTGCACAAGATCCATATTCGCAAACTGCATCATCGACAAACAGTTCGCATCCAGTTTGTGGATCGTTATCAGCATCCATCCATCCCGCTTTGCAAGCACAGTACGAATCGGTACCAGAAGTGGTATCGACACAAAATAATTTGATTACATTGGAAGTCGGCCACATGTTGGTAAATTTATCCGACCAGCAACCTACATTTTTCTGACATGCTTTCGGCCAATAATTTTCTGGATCTGCCCATGAACCTGGTCCGGCATGCCCGGCGAGTATTGCCGGTATGCTGAAGAGGAATGCAAAAGATGATTGTTTTTGAAAAACGGTTTCTTATTAACTGCAGGATATTTTCATGAATAATGAAAAACCGAAGGGGTCAACCGCAAATGGAAGGTGAGACTTTAAAGTCATCGAATTTATTTGAAAATTTCATCAAAATAATCGTTTATAAAATGATTCCTGCGATATAGGCCCCCAGTACGAAGGGACGCCTAATATCGCCGAATGTGCCAATATCGCTGAAATTTTTTGGAAAAAACTCTCGGCGATATTGGCCCTCCCCTGTATATCCCCTTAACACACTTTGGTTAGTTTTTGGTCCGAGTATTAAATCACCTATTCACGCACATACTCGGACCAAAAACTAACCAAAGTGTGTTAAGGGGATATTAAGTAAAAAGTCAATATGTAAAAATTCACTTAAGAGCAAACTGTTTGCTGCAAACATAATTATCAGCTTCAAATCATAGATTTTGCTCTTTGGAGGATAAAAGCAGGCTTCCAAAAGGGATGCATCCACGCCGATTTTTCCATCCCTATCCCGTTTTATCCCCCAAAACGGGATAAAAACGGGATAGGGATGAAGGGATAGATTATCTCCTTTTATCTCGGGTCCGGGATAGCCTTATCCCTTTTTATCCCGTTTTTGTAAATACGAATAAAATTTTAGCATGCAGACTGAATTACGTGGAGGTATATGTAAAGGTAAAATATTGTGGTATTTTCGATGACTTATCATTTCCGGTTTAACCGGAAGTGAGGTTAAAATTCTGTTAATTTATTTATATATTACTCGGGGGTATATTTGAGAGTAAAATAACCTTAAGAAAAAATCTCATCACTTCCGGTTTAACCGGAAGTGAGGTTAAAATTGTGGTTTATTATTTATATATTATAGTGGGCAGTTATTGACGGTCAACTAACAGAAAAAAAATACCTCTACTTGGAGGTATATTTAATGTTATATAATTAATTAAACACACTTTCCACTCGACTTTCGGTTAAACCGGTAGTCATCATATATCGAAATACCGCAATTTTTGTTTACAAAATTTCACCCTCAAATATTCGGTATATTATATACCCTCTTGTAATAAATGATTCATTTAACACACTGTTCACTCGACTTCCGGTTAAACCGGAAGTCATGATTCATCGAAAATATCGCCAAATTTTATTTGACATTATTTCACTCTCAAATATACCCTCTTGTATTCTATAATTGAATAAACACACTTTTCACTCGACTTCCGGTTAAACCGGAAGTCATCATATATCAAAAATACGACCAGATTTTTTTGACGAAGTTTAACTCTCAAATATATTTTTTTTGTATTATATAATTAATTAAACGCAATTTTTACTCGACTTCCGGTTAAACCGAAGTCATCATTCATCGAAAATACCGCCAAATTTTTTTGACTTAATTTACCCTCAAATATACTCCCTAGTATCATATAGAAAATTAAACACAATTTTTACTCGAGTTCCGGTTAAACGAGAAATCATGATTCATCGAAAATACCGCCAAATTTTTTTGGACTAAATTTTACCCTTAAATATACAGTGAAAGTTCTGAAGAGTGTTTATATTTATGATTTTGCAAAAATGGGATAGGGATAGAAAAGGGGGATAGGGATAGAACGGGTTAGGAACGGAAAAAGGGATAGAAACGGGATAAAAAGGGGGATGAGGATAAAACGGGATAAAAGGGGGGGATGGGACTTTTCATCCCTATCCCTGTATATATGGCTCTGAATTTTCCATCCCTATCTCATCCCTATCCCTATCCCCCTCTATCCTCCTCGGTTTATCCCTTCTATCCCTATCCCTTTTGGAAGCCTGGATAAAGCCATTGAAAAATTATAATTACTCAAGAGTTTCTCAGATTTTAACCAATATTCATATTGATGAAAATGTCTCTTATTTTAAATTGTTTTTTCTCTACAGTAATGTTAATAACTTTTTGAATTTTCAACAAATTCGACAGACTGTGAAAACCTAGTCAAAATTTTTGTGAGAACAACAAACGTAGCAGATTTATCTGGTTTTTATTCTTTTTTGATATTAATTCAAAGCACAATCAAAAAGTTATTTTGCAACTTAAAGTTATTAAATAGTATTACATTTTTAATTTCAATAATTTTATATTTTAAGAATTATTCTTCATAAACCTTTCGATTTTTTATCGTATGAATCATGCACAGCGGTCAAAATTCTAAGTTTTAAATTAAGATTATAAGACCAAAACCCAAAAAAAATATCGGGACGAAAAAATAAAAGGAATAAAATGTAATCTGAGAAAACTCTTCTGACAACCAATCAAAACGGCGGAAATCAAGTGTAACCAGTTTGGAAAAAAGAAGGTAAAAACCTTACACCCTGTACATATTTTTATTTTTTCCGACATTTTGGTCAGGGAAAATGACGGTTAAAATTTTAAATCGGCATTTGCATTACTTCCGCAGTCTTGCGTATGGTTCTCACTATGCGCATCTGAAAGCTGTGTGAATTCTGCCTCAAATGAAAAAAATAAAATTTACTCTCAATAGAGGGCCGTTTAACGATTTTTAGCTTACAAAGTGTTCCGCCTACCCATTTTTTTTGTCAATGACCGAAATTTTATCGAAAATTTTCAAACATTTCATTTTTCAAAAATTTTATTCTGCAGAATATAGAAAATTTTTATGTTAGTACGATCCTTGTCGTAAGAAAACTTAAAAATTGAACTTATTATACGCAAAACAGAAATTAGTGCTGAAAATAAGGGTTTTTGAAACTCACTTTCTGACGACTAGATGGCAAAAAAAATTTTTTGCTCGGAATTGTTTTTTTCGGTGGCGATGACCCCCCGATACCAAATTAATTGTTATCAACAGTTTTAGTCTTGTCTGTAGGGTTCCCGCTGCGCACCCTAATCATACGGTATGATCATTTTCAAGATAAATTTATTTCAAGTTCTAATCATTAACAGAAAATAATCTATAATATTTCGATGATAAAATTGTATAAAAATCATTTTCTATCCTTTATTCACTTTTCAGTTACAATATTTTACTTCTCTCTATTTTTTTTGTATTCCATAACAAAGTGCAACCGCGAGTTTCCACATGCTAACCGGTGAATGAAACTTGCTCGATTTTTTAACTTTGATATCGTTTTTATGATTGAAATCAGTGACATTTTAATGGTCGCTAATTGGAAATGTTAGTTGCATTTTGACTTTTAGGCAGGCTATCAGCATGATACCGCTTTAAAGTATCCATATTCACCAGATTATTTGAGATTCTTTTACTGAGATTCAGAAGGTGCTGATATATTGCTGGAATAACAAATTTAATAGGTTGGAATCAAAGCAAAAATATGCTATTCCGGTTGTCTGAGACCCGATTTATCCGTTTACTGGTTCATCAGGATTTTTTTAAACAGACAAGAATAAGCATATTCGAAGAAAGAGTTTATTTTATACTTTGACGGTATAAAACAAACAACTCTTCAAATAGTGAAAAATATATTTTTGAACGTTCAATGACCCTGGAATATCTTCAAATCTTGAAAATTTGTCAAAACTGAACCGGTGATTAGGCTTTTATCGGTTTTCTGCATGATTAATAAATGATAGTTAAGAAAAAATGGAACGTACGTTTTTTGCAGAAATTTTCGATAATGTTTTGCGAAGGGACGAAATTCTGAAAAATTTTCGAAAGAGTACAGGTTTTTGATTGGTAAAAATTGACTAGCTATAACAAATAAAATAGGGCTACAGGCATGCTTTCAAAAGTCTTAGGGTTTCAACGTTATAAATTAAATACAGTATTCTGGAATATATGGCCAAAAAAATATCCAGAATACCATTTTTTGGTGAAAATCACATAATTTTTGTAAAAATTGTTGAAACCTTTTAAGGAGAAGCTTAAACGAGAGTTAATTCGGAGGCGCACACATGGATCGGCATGAAGAAAAAAAATCGTACTGGGATCGGATCGAGGAGGGTGAAATAAAAACTAGATTGGATCGGATCGTATCGCAGGGGTGAAATTTTAACTGGATTGGATCGGATCGTATCGAAAGGGTACAATTTAACTGTTTGATCGGATCGTATCGGTACCGATCCGATCACATACGTTTTTTCGATAATAATTCAATACGATCCAATCCAGTTTGCCGATCCCTGGGCGCCATGTCAAAAATTGAGAATTGAAAATAAATCGGACGAGAAAGTTAGGGCCAATTAAAATATCACAAAATATCTATTTTCGGAAAATCTATGATATTGTTGAAAATAATTAGATTGGATATTGGCTTTATTTGATTATAATGTCCTAACAGAGATTCTGATAATTTTGGTTTCAAACACGTGTTGACTTAGCTATTAAAATCATTATCAATGATTTTGGAAATGACATTTTTGGTGCTTATTTGCAATTGGAAAAATTAATGTTTAACTTATACATGAGATTCATTTTAAATTAATCTATTAATATGTAATTTTTTTAATTAGAGTAGAGATTTAAGAAATGAGCTCTGGAAGAAGAAATACGCAGCAGGCTTTGCAGTCTGCTGCTCACCAGGTTTGAAAATTATTATTGTGAAAAATAAACGCAATATTCTAAACAAGTTATTTATTTATTTCAGCACTTTTATTATTTTACCACCATAGGTAGGATTGCAGTGAGAAACCCTACAGACTAAACTAACCCAGTTGAGAAGAATTCTTCTGGGTTCCGAGATTTATCGCCAACAAAAACGATTCCAAGCAGAAATAAAATTTTGTTTCATTTATTATCGTTGCAAATTATTTTTTTTCATTTAAAGTTAGAATTTTGAACGACTGCCTCCCTGACCATATGCTGTTTCAACCTCAATGGCGAATACCGAAAAATTATTGTTCAGTGATACTGAGCCAGCATGCCTTCACTTTGCCTAGTCTACCAACATTTATAAAGAAATTTGTATTCATAGTTTAATTGACATGTAATACCCCTTATCTGAGAAAACTATTATTTTTGGTCCAAATAGCGTGGACAAAGCAGCGACACTTTCAAGCCTCATGGAAAGTCTAGGTTCAATCAAAAACTCGGACGGGGAGTATATTCTCTCTTNAAAATCGTATTGGATCGGATCGAGGAGGGGTGAAATAAAAACTAGATTGGATCGGATCGTATCGCAGGGGGTGAAATTTTAATTGGATTGGATCGGATCGTATCGAAAGGGGTACAATTTTAACTGTATTGGATCGGATCGTATCGGTACTGATCCGATCCAATACGATTTTTTCGATAATAATTCCAATACGATCCAATCCAGTTTTGCCGATCCCTGGGCGCACATGTCAAAAATTGAGAACTTGAAAATAAATCGGACGAGAAAGTTAGGGCCAATTAAAATATCACAAAATATCATTTTCGGAAAATCTATGATATTGTTGAAAATAATTAGATTGGGATATCGGCTTTATTTGATTATAATGTCCTAACAGAGATTCTGGATAATTTTGGTTTCAAACACGTGTTGACTTAGCTATTAAAATCATTATCAAATGATTTTGGAAATGACATTTTGGTGCTTATTTGCAATTGGAAAAATTAATGTTTAACTTATTACAATGAGATCATTTTAAAATTTAAATCTATTAATATGTAATTTTTTTAATAGAGTAGAGAATTTAAGAAAATGAGCTCTGGAAGAAGAAATATGCAGCAGGCTTTGCAGTCTGCTGCTCCACCAGGTTTGAAAATTATTATTTGAAAAATAAACCGCAATATCTAAACAAGTTACTTATTTATTTCAGCACTTTTATTATTTTTACCACCATAGGTAGGATTCGCAGTGAGAACCCTACAGACTAAACTAACCCAGTTGAGAAGAATTCTTCTGGGTTCCGAGATTTATCGCCAACAAAAAACCGATTCCAAGCAGAAAATAAAATTTTGTTTCATTTATTATCGTTTGCAAATTATTTTTTTCATTTAAAGTTAGAATTTTTGATGACTGCGCTCCCTGACCATAAGCTGTTTCAACTCAATGGCGAATACCGAAAAAATTATTGTTCAGTGATACTGAGCCAGCATGCCTTCACTTTGCCTAGTCTACCAACATTATAAGAAATTTGTATTCATAGTTTAATTGACATTGTAATAACCCTTATCTAAGAAACTATTATTTTTGGTCCAATAGCGTGGGCGAATCAGCGACACTTTCAAGCCTCATGGAAAGTCAGGTTCAATCAAAAACTCCTCTCAAAAAATGGTTTACCAGAGTAGTAATGAAAAATAGTTTACTAGTGTTGGCATCAATTTCGTTATTTATTCTAGAAAGAGTTATTTTCTGCTGTTTTCAAATTGATTTTATTTTTAGCTTATGCGGCAGGAAATTATTCAGTTCCAACAGCTTATCCACCTTCGCAAAGATATACTCAACAAAGTGGATATCCACCAAATACACCTTCAGGAAAAAGATGATAATTTTGATAAATAAATTCATAAGATTGATTTTACTGACGTTTCGTGTATTAAGACATCTTCAAAGTAATGATATTT
>SCLH01002039.1:93891-112280 GCA_004367855.1 Oikopleura vanhoeffeni | reverse complement strand
TTAAAGGGATTTGAAATCATCGGCTAAAATCTGAAATAGTGTTTATTGAAAAGGACTAAAATTTATCGAAAAATCTTACAGCGGAATGTCTTAATTTTGAGTTGTTGTCACGTGATTCGATGAAATGCAAGACATTTGATTATGTGTAAGCGACGCTAGGCCTATTAGGCGTGATTAAAACATTTTACAATGTTTTTGTTCGTTATGGGAAATTAAAACATTCTTTTCTCCTTTTATTTAAATAATAACCTCTCTTATTGCTTCAATAAAAAAATAAATGAAAGACCCAAATAATATCTTTCGCGATTTTATCATTCCGATCAGGATACCCTCCTAATTATGGTCGCACACCCAATACGACACAAAATATGACAAATATGACGAGCACCACCAGAAAAACAGCTCCAAGACAAGTACAATGTTGCGATATTACATATGCAAAGTCAAAGCAAGGAATTTTCAAATTGATTATGCTTGTTATGTCGATGATCGCTTGGATATGTGTAGCATGTACTCCTTATTATAAGGTAATTATCTAAAAATGGTAATTTATATCAAAATTAATTCAATACAAATCATATTTATTCAACGATTTATTTATGATTGTTTTTAATTCATGCTTAAATTTTATGGGGTGATTTGACACATCGGATTGTTCAAGTCTGTAAGAGATTTTGTTTGATCAAGTCTTGAACTGAAGATTTTTTAATCAGAATCAGATTAGATTTTCAAATTCCAGTTGTTTATGAAATTTCCGTTGGAACTGTAATTTTAGTGAAGTATTCTCCGAGGATTCATTTCAAAATCGCTTTAAAGTTTTTAAAAGTATTCCTCACAATATACCTAGGACATAAAGGCGGGCTTAACTGCAATTTTTTGCTAAAATCTTTAATATGATTTTTTGGTCATTTTTGAACAATTTTCGTGATGAGACCAAAAAGATCACGAAAATAAATCTCACATTGCCTTTATCAAAAAATGTACGAACAGCATTTGGAAATTTATAGCCTCAAGTCGTCAAATAAAAGAATTAGTGAAAAACTACAAAAATACTTAAAATGAACAAAAGCAATGCAAAAAAATCAGACAAGCATACCCTCTAAAATCAAATTTGTTTTCTGGAAATTTTCGAATTTTTATAGGGAATTTTCGTTTTTTTTATTCGGAAATTATAAAATATTTATATATCCCTTTATCACTTTTTGGTTAGAATGCGTAGCCACTACTCCTTTTAACGTGTGATTTTAACGTTGTGGCTATGCATTCTAACCAAAAAGTTATAAAGGGATATAGAAATAAGTCATAAAAATATAATTTCAGCGACTTTTCGTTATTGGTGGGAAGACATGGCCGTTTCATATGGTGATGTTTTTTACTATTACAGCATGGTTGGCACTGATAGTTGTATATATAATTTTCACTTCCGGTTATCATCGAAAACGGAAACGAAAACCTTGGCCAACTTATGAGTTTTATTTCAATATTTGGCTAATTATCTGGTTTTTGATTGCAGCGTTTATTGAATCATTTAATGCATGGCGATGGCATTACGGCCCATATACAACACAGTCGCAAAGCAATCAACAAATGCGTAAGTAATTCATCTTTCATACTAAATTTTAGTATTTTTGTAGTAACTAAAAGTTCTTAAAACAACCTTAAAATCAAATGTTTGGTTGAACCTAAAAATGAAATTTTCATAAAGAGAAAAAACATTTTTACAAAAAAAAAATTTTCGTCGAATTTTATTGATTTTTGTCCAATTTTTTATTTTTATGTTTTGTCAATTTTCTATAGTTTTGGTCAAAATTTTAATTCCTCTCAATTTTATAAAACAAAAATTCGTTCACCTCAGAAATTTTTAACCAAAAAATAGAAAATTTCCATAAAAAATGATAAAAATTGGCAAAAATATTAAAAAAATTTGTGGAGAAAATAACAAAAATTTGACAAAAAACAAATTTGGCTAAAAAATGAAGATAATATTTGACGGACAAATATTTTGACGAAAAACAATGCTGACGAAAAATTTTTGGACAAAAAATGTTTCCCCTTGATGAATTATAGGGTTAAATTTCACTTTTTGAAATATGACCCAAATATTTCATTTATATTTTCAGCTGGTTCTGATACAAGATATAATCAAGATATTGGTAATAGCAATGCATATTATACTCAAGGGTGGGATTTCAAAAGATACTGTCAGCTTTATCAAGCAGATTGCTACAAGAGACTCCAAGCCGAGCTACACTATAATGGATACTATGCAACTCATGTTTGGGTCTGTTGCTGTTTATGGTTTCTAGGTAAAATTAAATATCCTTTAAGGGAGTACTGGTCGCATTTAAAGATTCGGACATGAAATTATCCAGGTAAGTTTTTAAATATTTTTTTTTCTGGAATATGGACAAAATAAGTTGATCAGAGGTCTTTTTTAAATTTATTGTGTCATAAAAAGTATTTATCGCGATTTTGGACCTATTCATGTGATTTTTACATGGAAATTCTGAAATTTGAATCGCTGGTTTCCAACAAAGACGAGATACAAAATGCCAAAATTGTCGAACTCGGGGCTTTGCCGGCGCCTTTTCCTTAAGGATAGTATAATTCCAGTTTTAAGAGTATATACATTTGCCGTATTTTAAGATTATAGATTTAATTATCATTAGTTTAGACCATTTTGTCGATTTTTAAAGTTTTCCGTAATTACACATTAAAATTTACATACATAGTAACGAAACTTACGATTTGAAGGTGAGTAGAATTACAATAAATGGATGATTAATTTTGAGATATGTCCATTTGTTAGTGTTTTTTTACCACATCTGCTGAGATTGAGATTGTGATCTATTAGGAAACCTGTAAGGATCAACTAATCGATTCCCAACCGAGACAGGTGAGAAAAACTGTGAGAGAACTAAAATTAAAAACTGACTTGTATAATTTTGATATTCACAACAGTTCACATCTTATAATTACTAAACTCAATTTAAATTTTGTAAAATTATGGAATCAATTTGGACAGTTGTCATTATTTACATAATGACTGTACAGTTTGTCCATTCCCGTTTTATCCATTAATTTGGTATATGTTAATGCTCCAGGACAAACCTCTATAGAATTTCACCGACTTTAAATTACTTATACAATTAATTGATTTCATTTTATTAAATTTTCTCAAATATTTCATTAAAATATGTTTGTTTCAAAATCCTGTATTCTATCACGGGATTGATAATCTTTTATGAGGAGATGGATATATTACGTCCTCTTGGTGTGACTCATTTATTTATAATTCAATTCCAAATAATTCATTGCATTAAATACATGAATCAAAATTGTATGCTAGTGGTGAAATATCATCATGAACTTCGCCAGAGTTAACTAATTGATCTGTCAACCTCTGTGAAAATTTTACTTATATTATTAGTTTTGACACGTAAGCAAAGGGAAACATACACTCAACAAATTTTCAATCTGCCGGATTAGTAACTTGTCCCTCAACTGCCCATCACGCCTTTATTTGACTTTTCTCGATTTGTCGCGACTCTGAGAAGCTATTGGTATATCTATTCCCCGGAGGCACTTAAATAAGGCCAAAAAACAGTTTTTTGTTCATTTAAGCGCCGGTGAATTAAGTTAAACGTAATCGAAGGGTTCTGACCCGTTCTCTGTAGGCATAAAAGCCTATAAAAGTATTCTCTATCTTCAAACTCAGGGAGGAGTAGGCTTTTGAAGTGAATAGTGCACTTTTGAAAGGTCGTTCCTGATTGGTCGGCCATCAGAGGCCTTCGATTTGTTTGTTGACGCAGATTAATGTTCAATTATTCCTAAACTGAATACTTTCGTTCGTGTTCTATACTTTCATATAGCGACGCTGAAACCCTTTTTTGGCCTTAAAAGCGACCAGTACTCCCTTAAACAAATCTCTTAGACCCCTGTTCACCACCAATTGTCAATTTCGATATTGCACAGGGAGAGCCAATATCCCTTTATCCTTTTCGATTAATCTGTGAGATGTGGGCTAAAAACGCGGGCCTAAGAGTGGGCTACAGGGTCTTAGGATTGGGTCTCCTCAGCCCACATCTCACAGATTAATCAAAAGGCTGAAAAGGATATCGCCCCTTTTGGTTCAAATGGAGTGAAACACCACATTTGTAGAATTGAGACTTCCCGAACGCATAAATACAAATAAATTGCGAAATTAAATCTTGATGATCTGGTTTCATTCATGACGCAGTCAAGTAATTTGTAATTGAAACTTCAAACGCTACCCTATGCGGCGATTTCGCTCTTTGCGATATGGGCACTGAAAAGATTTTCTTAGTCAACCGTGAAATTGCGTTGGTATAGGGCCTCCCCTGTGTTTTTAACGATGTAGTGTCAATTGACTCTGATCTAAGTACAGGTTGGTTTTTTAGAGACACCATGTATTGGTAACTGTTTTCAAATTTTAAGATTATAAACGATCCCCAGATAAAATTTGAATCAACAACGTATTTGGATTTTAATTATATTACGCGGCGTAATTTACTGCATCACTAGAAATGTCAAGTGTAGACTCAATCTCTATTTGAATGAAGATCACCAATTAAGGGGTCAATTAAGGGCATAAGTCCAGCAGATTGGTACATTTTCAGGTAGCAATATTTGATTAAATAGAAAAAATATAACCTCGTGGAAATTATAATTTTTTATTTTGTGACTGTAATTACATTCCTCATATACATAGATATGCAATTTCTTGTCATACGTATACGAGTCAGAAGCTACCTAGAGTTGAAGAAGAATATAATTAAAACCACTTTCCTGTACACCCATTTTGGTTTTTCTGCAACATAAATTTTAAAAATTCGGTTGCCGATGGCACTATCGATGTACAGTCAAGTGTTAACATTCCTCAACAGTTTCAATGATAATCGCGCCGACTTCCGAATTAGTTGAATACGGCGATTTGATTGATACCAGAACATTTAATATGTGATTCTGCATATTTTTTATTGAAGAGTTTCAAAAACCACGAATAAGAGATTTTGGACTTGATTGGGAAAAAATTTTCTTAATTTTTTTTAAAAAGTCGATAAAAATGAAAATTTTATGATTTTTCAAACAGGGGTCAGAAATATTGTAGGAATCCATGAAAAAGTTAAAGTGGCTTTTTTTGTTTTGTACCAACAGATTATTTTGCTTTGATTTTTTTTCAAATTTTACGATTTCAAAGATGAAAACTCGAACTCAAATCTTTGCTAAATGGATAAAAATGATTTTATGAAGCTGAAACATATTTGAATCGGTTCAACTAACTATATAAGCATAAAAAAATATAATGACTTACTTCTTTCGCCACCCTCTCGAAATAATAAAATAAGATTAATGCACTTTGGCAAATTCTTATTTTCAATTTAAGTGGTTGCGTTTCAATCGTTCTTATTATCATGCATATCGATTACACAGTCTTTATGTAAATTTTGTCAATGGAATTGTCCCGGACAAAACAGCCGACAAAAAGAGTATAAATGCAAATTATATCGGAGCTATAAAGAAAAAATTCAACCGTACAAACGCCACAAACAAAACTGTAAATTCCAACAGAACTGTTAATTCAAACAAAACTAACAAATCGAACAAAACAACGGTTTCAACAAAAACTGAAAAAACTACGGTTAAAAGTTCCAGAAATGATTCAGTTGCTACTGAAAGCTTCAAACCAGCACGAACTTCAAGCAAAGTTTCATCTAAAACTAAACAATCCAGCAAATCGAACAAATCCGTAAATTCTACAATTGAAGTGTAAAAAAAATTCCATATTTATTTCCAGTGGTAGAAAATTACTAAGTTTCAGTTAAAAGAAAAAAAAACTTGGAAAAATTCAATATTTCTTAAAAAGTGTTATATGAGTCATATTATGACACCTTTTATCTGAAACAACCACCTGGCAGGTGATTATTAATACCAACCAGTTGATTAAGGTCAACCAGGTGATTTATTTAAAATTGATAATAAATAATTTTTTTGACGAAAGGGGCATTTATTTTTCACTTTTTTCTTAAAAGTAACGTTGAATCAAAACTTAACGATTTGGCATTTGTTTTAAAATGATTAAAAACTGAAAATACGCAAAAACGCTATAACCAAATTTTAATTTTCAAATTTTGCTTTGCAATTTTGTATTTTTTTCGCCCCGGTTTTTTATAAGTCAACTTCAACGATGGAAACGCTTCAGCTTACTTCGGTGCATTTTGACAGATTTGCACTTTTTCAATTTTTTTTGTCTTGATAGTTAACTTTTTGCCACTTCATAATTTTCGAATAAAAAGTTTTTCACATGGTAAGTTGCCACTTTTGAGCTCACTTTGTTTAATCTATTTTTTTCAGATCGATTATTTTTACTTTATAAATCGTATTTTGAAAAAACACTCAAAAAACCCGCGTTTGCTATCAAAGGTGTCTAAATTACATTAAAATTTCTTTTTTCTTTTTTATTAATTATTAAGCCGTCAAAAAATGGTCTCGACCACCATCGAAAATTATACGTTATTGTATAATTAATTTTATATGATTTCTACGTCAAAATCGAAATTAGAATTCCGAAAAAACAAATTTTAGCACATCGAAAGAAATATTTATTTTCATGAGTTTAATTAATTAAATTACGTGGTGAATGGTCGGCCTTACCAATTAAGCAAGTCTCGGTGAAATTTTTTTTTTAATTATTGATAAAGAGGGTAAAGCTAATTTCGTCGCAAACCGATATTTTTCACGTTCCAAACATCTCAACGTATGTTCCGAGTATAAACAGAGCGAAAAAACCACACAGACGGACATCATTGAAAATAAGTTATAAGAAGCTGTATTTCTTCATATTTCCAGCTTATATATCTCACAAAACATATTAATTTAAAAATTTTGACCATAAATAAGGATTTCAAAATATTTCCAATAGTTTCGACCAAAAATCTCAAAAATCATATGATTTTAAAAAAGCATAGAAAAAAATATGTGGGTCACTTACACAAAAAGTGAAAGTGGCGATTTTGAAGAGTGTTTTCGTTGATTTGAAACAAATAATGAAAAAAAATTTGAACAAAAATAAGGCATTTTTTTGATAATGTTTCAGAACTTTTTTTAAAAATTTCTCATAATTTGTCGAATTTGAAAGTTTGAAAAGTCTGGATTCCAAAGCATTACTTTGATGGTATATTGAAAGAATATTACCCGCCCTCGAGTACAAATCCTAATAATTTGAATGAAACAAACAACGCAAGATATTAGCACCCATCAAACCCTTGATTGCGACATAGGCCGTTTCATTGTCAGATTAAGAAGAATCAACAACTAAACATGCTCAGATTTCACATTTTCAAATATTTAGGAATTTGTACTCTGATGGCGGGTGATCCATATAATAACCCAGTAAAAGTTTTTCATCAGAGTCCATATCCGCGGATATCCGTATCTGTCACAAATGCACCCACCTCCTTAACGCTTTACTTTAGTAAAACTTTATCGTACTGTTACAAAACCATGCATGTTTCTCAAGGAATAAAAGTAAAATTTTGAGTTATATTTATAGTTTATTTTTGACCGAGATGAAGATACGAGATATATTTGCATGTTGACCATTTTCAGAGACATTTATTATTCTGATTTCATATACCAAACTTTTATAAAATGGTTCATCAAAAATCTGAGTTGATCCTTTGTTTGTGAAGCATGAAAATGAGAATTTTTTTTGAAAGTTATATTGAGCTTAATATTAAGCTTAGTTATATTAAGCTCGTATGTATATCTGATACAAGAAGCTCGACAAACAAATGTGCCTCGACTATTTTCACTTTTAAAATAATACTCAATAATCAAGCCGTGAGGCAGTTGCGAGTTGTATGAAAAATGTATATTTATTTGCGAAGCTGACAACAGGTCAATTTATTTGTGAAGATTGACAGAGTTGGAACATTTTAAACATGGATCTGGATTTAGCTTGTGACGTAATCTTCCAAATGAAGGTTCAACCCTGATAGAGTTTTTTGACTTCCGGTTTCCAATTTCCGGATGTCAAAATCTCGAAATTCGTAGAAAGAAAAAATTCGAGAATACCAAATCTTTATTTTTCTATAAATATATTTCAAAATAAATCCACCTCGCTGCGAGGTTTAAAGATGCGAAACCTGAAAAAACCATGAATTTCGTTTTTGGTTGAAAAAAGTTCAGTAAATTTATAATAAATAATGATGCAGTAGTATCGCCGATTTTCTACCTGAATCGCTCAAAATTTCATCACAGAAGAATAATCAAGGCATATATCTGCTTGTCAAGCGTTCTAATGAGCTATGCTGTGGAAATTGATAAGCTACTATTAAGTTATGAATTTGCAGTTTAACATCCTTGTAGTCTCATGCCAATTTGAAAATACTGCTAATTTTTATTTTAAGAATTTTAAACTCATCAATTTCAAATTGATAGATTGGCAATTTATCTTCTAACAATTTATTTACAAATTAGCTTATCCTCGATAATTTTTTCAAAGCATTTGAACCATTTTCCCAGACCACGGAGGACAGCACGCTTCCCACAACCAAACAACCGTACATGTCCAATAAGCTGAAAATAATTTGAAATTTCATTCTAATTTGAACTCAGCCCTAATCGGTCTATAAGTCAAATTCAATTGACGCTTACAATATCATAAAAACCGTTGAATATCAGTATTCAGCTCACATTAAGATCGTCAAGGTCTTCCATTCAAAAATATAAGCCATATTTAACCCTGTTCAGAGGAAGTATGTTCAAAATACGGATAGAAAGATATCAGTGTGGTGTATAAATTATACAGTATAAAAGGGATTTTAAGCGATTGATGAGTGTAGGGGCCGGCTGTCGGCCAATCGGGCGGTTATTTCCCAGTCTATTACATTCTCACGTTTTTTGAACACACTCCCTCTGACCCAGATATGCATAATACAACCGAAGTGACTCTCTATGTTGGTAAAGATAGGATGTTCAAACCTTACAAATTTCAGATTTTGAAAATAATTAATAGACGAGTGAGTTCTTTGTAGGACTTGTCATGTAGGAGTGAGTTCTATTGGTACAATTTCTAAGGCCATTTTGAAAAAAAAGTCTCGAAACTAGCGGACGGCACATTTAAATTTGATAGTTTGGACCAGATCAGATCGGAAAAAAACCATCTGATCTGTTATTTTGGATACTAGTTTTCCGACCAAAAAATTCAAATGCTCGAAATAGTCACCAGATAAATCATCTACTGTAGGATGATTCGGGTCAAAACGGAAAGAGAGGTAAATTGAATTCGAATTCCAAAAAAAATTTAAGCCATGGCACATTCATGACTTTTTTGTAGTTTTATAAGCAGACTTACTTCGGTTTTTGAGTGCGTTAGCTCCTAATTCGCGTCCCTTCACTGTTAATATTCTCAGACAATGATGACAATTTTGAAATCCACAGACTTCTTGATTCATCATAGCTACAATAAATTTGATAAACCGAAACTAAAAATTTCACCGGATACACTGAGAGCAGTCAATTAATTGACTGGAATGTGTACTATTTTACGAGTGGAGATATAAGTCTTACCATAATTAAAAATAGAGNGGAAGATTTGTGCTCTTTGAAAAATTTTCATAAATTTTTAATGAAATTCTATATTTGTGCTAAGAATTCGGTTTCTGTACGCAGATAATCATACGCAAGATCATTGGCTCACGTTGAATTCAAGCGCCCACGCAATTTTAGCGATGTTGGTTTATTCGGCGATCTAGGCACTTTAAGCATTTTAGCAAAAAATCGTGAAATTGCGTTGTTTTTTTTATCGATACTGGCAAATTTCGCGATATTGAGCCAGCGATATGGGTACTCCTTGCTATTGTTTTTCTGAAAATTTTCCTGCATTTGTATTTTGTAATTCACCAGGCACTACAACAGTCAAATAAAGCAATAATAACCTATAAAGGGATATCTTATTTATCCTATTTGACAAGCTCAGTTTGCTTTTATTTCTCATATATAGCTTTTATGGTTCGATTATGAACAAAATTGAATTTAAATTAGTTAATATCAGTAACGCCTTGTTTCCCAAACATTGATTTTTCCTTCACTATTTAAATTTACTAGTGGAGAACAAAAATCAACCTTTTAGAGACAGGGCGTTGCTAATATTCAGTAATTAAAATTCAATTTTGTTCATACAGCGTTCTATACTCCCTTAAATTTTTTTATAAATGATGCATACTGTATGCAGCTTACAATTTAAATGCAAATTTCAGGAACTTGTCTCAGATGAAACGAGTTTTGAATTTGTATTTGTAATCTTGCCAAAAATATGCCGACAATAATGTAAAAATAAATTTAAAAATAAAGTACTTCTTTCAATTTCTAGGCGACTGGAGTGAAAAATTAGCAATGGAAAACTGCGTAAATTAGTGATTATGTCACAATTTCTAAAAAATTAGCTGAAATTAGTCGATAATAAGAACAGTTATCAAAAATTTACGAGTGAAATCAATTAAATTAAAAAATATTTAAAAAAATTATGTCTGAATCTCACCGTAAAACTTTGACATCATAGGTCCTAAAATTTTCAAAAGTAAAGATTTGTTCACAGAAAAAATAAGTAGACTTGAGAAGTGTGGAATCTAGAATGTCTGCAAAAACATTTTTTACAAAAAAGGGGCCTTTATTCTTTTAATATAATTAATTATATGGCCCATTTTGGAGATATTGGCCCATATCCTAAAATTTTGATCGAAAGTTATCAATGTTGAATTTGTTGGAAAGTGAAGAAACAAAAGTAGTCCGAAACAGAAAATGAATACTTTCAAATGATTGAAAGTTGACTCGAATAGACGAAAAGAAGGGGGGTACACTAGATTAGAAAATCGAGGTGTTATGTGTATACAACTATGTGAAATTTTGTGTGTTTTTAAATTAAATTGCCCAGAATATCTGGCAGTTCTTCAAACTTAATTCAAAGCTGTCAAGTTAAATTTTACAACAAATTATTGCAAAAAGGCTTGGAAATACTCAGGAATTATATATTCTTGGTTTTATATTTGGACAATAATCCTGATTTATAATATGTGCTGTCAACATAGTAAATGCTTGATGTTTAACACGCAATAGAAATATTCAATGCGACTTAGGCTGTCATTATTCATTATGGCACATATTATCTGTGGGCATATTCCCATTTACTTTGAAAAACAAATTTGATGATTACGGCACTCGATTGCAATTCATCCAAAATAATGAATTTTCCAGGAGCCTAATATCAAGAAAAATTTGAAAGTGCCCAGCTAATTAAAACAATTCACACTGTAAGTGCAGAAATTCAGCGCGAAAATGCAAGGAACACCGTCAAGCAGTTTTCATGATTATTCTAATACAATACTAATCTTGAAAAATCGCTATGCGAATTACGCTCATTGGTTTAAAAATTCATTTGTATTCTTTCTGCTGATCGCGTAGGTTAAAAGAACTAGCGCAGGGAGATGTTCTCAATATTTGAAATAACTATTTTTAATCAAATTTCCGGTGATATAAATTTTAAAAAATTCACGGATTTGTTAAAAAAGTCTCGTTTTCATTTCTGCTATTTTCAATTTGAAAGTCAAAAAAAACTTCATTTTTTGAAAGCATTGACAAATAACGTTATTATGTTAATAATCACAGTTCGCTGATGTTATTTTTGACGACGTTTCGTTTACAAATTTCACTTTAACCGTGGCATATCTGATACCAACGTTCGACGGATTAATTTGCGTTCAAGGAAAAAAGTGAATTCATTTATAGAATTTTATCAACTTAAAATAATTTCAAAATGTTTACAATTTCAAGTTGTATTTCCTTTTCAATAGTTTCAATAACACTGTCTAAAAACCTATAAAGTGTCGAATAGTAAGAAAAAAAAATTGTTAATGCATTGTGAAAAACTTTGATATCTGAGTAATCGATATTTAAAGTGTAGAATTTTGTTCGATTGTTTTTATTTTGCATCCGAATTGTTGATAAATTATTGCATTTCAGAAAAAGCGATATTCGTGGCAAATATACCTTTCCAGCGTTATTATCAGAAATAAATTCATCAGCCATGAAAAAATGTTAAAATCACACTATCCTTCCCAACCAATGTGAATCTTGAAAATGAAGGTAATCTCTATAGATTACAGCGCTTGTTCGAATCTCACTAATGTTGTCTCAGGGATTGTCTTGGGTATAATCATAGGCAAGGATGATTGATATAGGGAGCGCAAAAGTTAATTGGTGGGTTATCACTAATACAATCATTCAACAACACTTGTTTGGTTTGAACACGCAAAAATCACCCTCATTTTCGAAATTTAATTTGGTTGCAAAAAGGATATTTCATTAAATTCACTACAGGAGATGCCAATATTGGCGAAAGTTTTTTGCTGAAAAATTTCGGACATATTGACAAATTCGGCAATATTGGGCGGGAGATATTGACCCCCTTGTGCACAGTGTGTAAGAATAAAAAATTATTTGTTTGATAACTTTTAAATACTATTCAGAGTTATTCATTTACTTACAGCATAATCGTTACTAATCTTCAAGTACTTTTTAAGTTTATCCCTAATCTAAAACCACTCATTAACTTTCTCTGTTAGTTAATTCGAAAAGAAGTAAACACAAGAGTGAAAACGTTCTTCCTATAACAAAAGCCTCACTGCCGCCACTTTGAAGTCTCTTGCTGGTATAACACTTTATGCAGCAGATTATCCCTTGTGTAACATGTTGCCGACTGATTAGGTTTGATTTTGAAAACGATTATTTTAGTTTAGGCAAATAAGTTTTATTGTTCAAAAAATATATAAAAACTTAGAAGTAAGCGGTGATTAGCTTCTTAATCTTCAATATTCTCCGGGTATCATGGTGCAAAACTAGGGTGCCCGAAGAATTTCCTCCAGATTTCGCCCTGTCTGAACTTCCAAAAATATATTTTTAGCTTGAAGATGTAATAGCGAAACGTTTCTTTCTGATATATGAATCATATTATATGATTATATAACTGTTCCCTTGTGGTACAGAAACTGGCAAATTAGAAAAGCTGAATTAAACACATTTTACGTGATTGTACTACAATCAACATATTTCAAAGTAAGTAATTTTATAAATTGTATACAGTTTTGTAAATTAAAACCAGCTTAATACATTTCTATAAAATAAATTCAGTTTTATTATTCATGTATTCGAATCGAGAAAATTTTGCAGATTAGTTGAGAATTTTGAAGATCGTTGACTCACTTGGCGTCTCAAAGGGGATATCTGTGACTTTGTCGTTGCCTGATGGCCAATTCTTATTGACTATAGATATCTGTTAGGAATCAAAAAATATTTCTAAATAAGGTCAAAATATTCATGAAAAAATCACGTTTTTTATGAAAAAATTGGTAGTTTTCTCAATTAAACGAAATTATTTGATTATTATTACAATATCAAGGCAAATATGGTATAAAAGAACCACTCTGGCTTGATTGATGTCCAGAAGGCTAATTTTTCTTGCAAATTGTATTCAAAACACCTTCCAAAAAACTAGCTTATTTTAATTCGAAATTTGGATCAAAAATTGTTTCTTCGGAAGTAAAACTTATGCGAAAAATCGTTTTTCAATCGATTTGTAATAAAATTTGAACCTACTATCCGAAAAAAATTTAGGAAATATTCTTAGATTCACATTGTTGAATTTTAAAATGAATAATAAAAAGAAGTTTCTCTGATCATTTTTTCCATCATTTTTGGCTGATTTGAAGTGACTTTAGCCTTTCAAAAGGCTATATATATGCCTCGCAGGGTTGAGTCTTGAACCTTACTAAGTTAATTTAGAATAGAAAATATTCTCTCTTTAACTACTATTTAATACATAGTATGTTTCCAAAATTATTATCTTTGAATGCAATTTTTAGCAGGTTGTTGCTGATTATTAGCAACTATGGTAACTGTACCCAGACTTGATTTCTGCCATCTAGCTGCCATTATCCAAATCGAGCCATATAAGCAAAGTTTCATCATTAACATATATTTTTTATTTTGTTAAAATTATGTACTAAAAGCTCAGTAGAGACTCTCTACTAGAGAGCAACAAATGGTTAAATTTTTGGGATTTCACAGGGAGATTTTGACGGTAATTTTATATACGGTACACGATATACGGTAATTTGAAAAAGTACTCAAATCACGTCAAAAAAACTTGTTGATAAACTTCAAACTTTTTAAGGCTTTTTTTNTTTGGAATATGTCATAAATTAATCCTTATTTCTTGAAAAATAAGATCACTTGACGTTTTTGGAAAATGCCGTTATGCTCAAAATTCTTAAATTATGCTTTTATTTGCCCTCGAAATTTTTCCACGTAATTAGAGTACTATTTGTGTACTTAAACCAAAAACCGTATTTCTCAATTTGAAGGTCACGTGATTGTTTTTGAACTTTGATGTAATGAAAAAAGACTTAAAAGCTCCTAAAGAACCTTTTCATTTTTCAAAAAGTGATTTAAAGGGTTTCTATAGGCCAGTCAGCCTTTTGTCGAGGCTCATAACTTTTTATTCCTACATAATAATATCATTTAAAACTCTGGGATGATAGTTCATAATCTCGTGAAAAACTTTTGCTGAAAATTTTTAAGATCGAATATACAACCAACCGGTAAATGAGGTTCACCGGAAGGAATATTTTTTTCTAAAGCTCATATTTTGTTTTCGTCCTAATTCAGAAAATATTTATACTCGCACATTAGTTGTAAAATAGCATAGCAGAAAAAAATGACTGCACGCGTTTTTCGATTTTCATTTTCAAAATGTCTCGATTATGCCGAAAAGGCCCATTTTTTGCTATTTTGGCCACGGACAGCGCAATTTTAAAGAAATACAGTACTATTTTGGCCGACCTTATTTCTCAAATATACAGTCAAAGGATCATTTTTGAGCTGTGATGTTATGGAAAAAAAACTTAGAATTTTTTCTGAGCACGATCAAAGGTTTTATTTGGTCATTCGAAAGATTTTTGCAAACAATAAGTACTGTAAAACATGATTTGAATAAGTACTGTAAAACGCACAAACGTCATTTTATTTTAAAGTTTATTGATAACTTTATAACGGATCTTGTCATTTATGATTAAGCGTCGTAAAATGCGATTAAATGGTGAATGGCAGCTAGATGGCAGAAATAAAGTCTACGAGATAACTTTAAAACAGGTTATTTGTCAAGGAAGAGATTCAGCGAGCTCTTCTAGCGGTATCAAAATGTTTGAAGAACAAATTACCACAATAAGATATAAACACAAGAAAAAAAATAGAATCAAAAAATAATACAATAAAAATTGATTTCCATTGTCAACAGTTATAAATTTCTCTCAAACAGAAAATATTTCTTGTCGATTTTGTTAAAAAAACCTATACTCAACTGCTCAGATAAAATAGAAACCTAAGAAAGCTGCCACTCAAAAATATAATTAACTTTGACTTTACCTTTTTATTTTATTTGTACTATCAAAAACTAGGGTACAGTGAGCTCAAGTTGTTGAATATAAAAAGGCTGGGAAAGCGGTAGATTTATACACTGATCTTCAAGGTTTCTGTTTATTTGAAAAATTACACATAAAAAGTGAGTAAATAAATGCTAATTTAACTTTTTATGCACACAAAATTAGATTCCAACAAAACCTCGTTCAACATTTTTTTTTATTATCATTATTTTGCATATGAAGATAATATTTATTCAGCTCCTGGAAAAATCATAATATCCTTAATCAGAACGTTGGCTGGCGGCCCCTGTTTGCAATTGCTCCTAGCTCTCGGAAATCCAGCATAGACGGACACATTATCAAAAAATTTGAAGTTTGAAATATAAATATTTGTAGACACATTATTAACTGTGAATTTTAATTTGTTTTCGTCACGACGAGGTCCTTCAATCGCAACAGTAATCCACTGAAATCGATCTTTATAGCCTATTGTGACTGATCTTTCTATCAAATTATCACTGTAGTATGACATCGTCACCTGATGATTACAACTGTCGTAAAAGATAGCAGGAATTCTGGAACCCTTAAAAAAGTTTTCAGTGATTGAACTTCAGTCAATTCCATTTCGAATAATTAAATTGATTTTATTATACGGGATGTCACGTTTTTGCTTCCGTTTTTAAATTTTGCATGATTCACTATCCACCAATCAAAACTTTTTAATCTGGNNNGAACGATTCGATTGGCGGATAGTGAATTATGCAATAATGAGAAACGGAAGCAAAAACGTGGCTGTACATTTTTAAAAACAAAAGATAATGACTATGATAAGCTCATTCAATCGGCTTCAAAAATATATTTCATATTGATCCAATTTTGTTGAAATTTACGTTATTACAAATTCCGTAATTTGACATAATTCTTCCATATCTGACAAAGTCAAGGCGTTTCGCGGCTTCTAAAGCAGTGAGTTGTATAACGTTTCCAACTTGATTACATTGCGTAGAATCCTGAAATAGTTGTGAATTTATAGAGAATTTTGGGTGTATACATTTTTATGTCGAAAAATATTTGGTCGACTTATTTCTCCCAACTTTTGATATAAAAATGCGTCGGCGCAAAATTTTACGAATTTGAAGAAAAAAATTTGCAATAAAAAATCTTATTCTGCCAAAATATTGAGACCGGAGTTTTTGATACCAGAATTTTTTTGCAAAAGATAGGCCGTTTGAAAAATTCGACCGAAAATATATACTCCGTATTTTATCAGTCTTAAGGGGGTAGCGGTCGTACTGTTTTTAGGGCACTTTGGGGTGTAAAAATGGCACGAAATTGCTAAGGAACACTCTGAAAGCATAAACTTATTAAAAAAAATCTCAAAAAAAGTTCGAAATTTTCATTATTTTGAGAGTTTTTATGAGTAATTTTTTGAAAAAATCATTGAAACCAAATTTTCGACCAGAAAAACTCAAAATATCAAAAAGCTGTAAGCAGATTTTCTTCTCGGCTTCACACAAGGTTTAATTTGATGATACTTTGGACTAAATCCGACGACTTTTATTTTCGAGTTTTCACTTCCGTTTAAATAAAATTCGATTTTCTAGGATTCAACAAAACATTTCAAAATTAAGCTCCATCAAAATAACAATAACATATTTTTCAATCTTTTCCCCAAATTTATACTGCATTCTGAAATGTATCCTATAAGGAGTAGTACTTTGAAGAGCAAAAACCTTGAAATTAGGCGGTTTTTTGCAGTTCTAGAAAAAACTAGTTGGAAATTCAAAAATCCGCTGTATCAAATAACAACCATAAGTGTTGACGTGATTGATGCCAAGTTTGAGTGAGATAGTATGCGAGCTCTAGGAGAAGTAGTAATTTGAAAATTTGGTTAGGTGTTCTAGAACTCGCCGCATGGTTGGCCAGGGTCGGCCAAAAATTATTCTGATAAATTATTTTTGTAGATAAAAGATAGATCTACTATATATGGCTATTCTCAAAAGTTTCAAAGCAGTTTTGTATTCTGGTAAATTGGAGTACAAAAGTACATTTTTGCGACCGCTACCCACTTAAGTTAAGGGGGTTTCCGTAAAAAATCATGCTTTCAACAGTGATATCACAACCTACACACATCGTTTATTTTTATTAAAAATCGAGTGATCAACTAATTTTGATTTTGTGTTTAATACATGATAAATGCGCAAGTTGTTATTTTACTTTCTCAGATAAAATAATTAATTTAGCTGTCACTTTTTGCTAGAGAAGATTATTTCAAAGAACTTATTTATTTCAAGAAAAAATGTGCGAATAAAACAATAAAAACAACCAGAAATAATACCACGATGAATATTAAAAGTACACATATATATCAAGAATTGGGTAGGTTTTCTCGCCGATTTTCATTCAAGATCTAAACGTGTATCAAACAAGCTTGTTATCAGAAAAGATAGTCGGTCCACAAAGAGGTGTCAAAAATGTTCTGGGTCGCCCTTCTTATTTTCGATGTTAAGAATCTTGATTAAGGCTATATAATATAGCCTATATTTATCTCGCGTCTAAACGGCGCTCAAGCTCAAAAAACTTGGTCAATTAGTAAAACCCTAATTCTGAAACAAACTGGACCAATTTTAATGGCTTGAAAATTTCTAATCTTAAAAAATTGATAGATAAAATTTCTCTACACATTTTTTATGCAATGCCTGAAAATTGTTTCTGGGGACGAATCAAGAAATATAAATTAAATTTGTCTGTGTCAAATATTATCGATTTTTATTGCTGATTTCCTTTTAATTTCAGCTGAAACGCTGATATTCAGAACAAGCTCCTCATAAATTGATAAAAAAAGTGCATTGTATAAAGCATAAACGATTTAACCAAGAAATATTGGTTTCA
>SCLH01002039.1:79064-93625 GCA_004367855.1 Oikopleura vanhoeffeni | reverse complement strand
TTTTTTTTTGAAATGTAATAAAAATAAATACGATTATCGAAAATGAAAGACATTTTGCAGTATTTTAAAATTGTTCATAAGGAAATCATCCCTAACTTTCCGTATAATAACTTTTCTCTACCTACACAAAACTTTCTATATTTCGAGTTTTTGAATTCTTGAAACTTCAAAAACTTATATTTTAAAAACCTAAAACATGCTCACGCAAAACTTTGTTTCATTGATTTCAAAAAATATGTTTTTTACATGGCCAACTTAGTATATAAATATATCTGTTGTGTATCTTATCTCAGAATTTTTGAAGATTAAAAATTGCCAGCTTTAGATGTCCAAGTATTAAATACTCTCAAGTGAGAAACCGAGTATTTTAAAACCAATTTTTTTACTTACTGCCCTTTTAGTTTCAGTTACCCCCCCAAAAAGATGATAACTTTTTAGCGCCCACCTCAAAGTCTTGATTCCTCACAAAGTTGACGAAGCCAAAAAATTGTGTGAGACTAAGAAGAATATAGATAAGGATTAAGATAAAAAGATGAATCAATTCTTGATATAAGCTATAAAAAAAACAGGGCGAATATAAACTTTGAAAATTCTGTGAACAAAATCACACATAAAACAGTAAAACATAATGATATTAAACACGTTGAAAATTCGATGATTACAATTTTAAACATGTGAAAAGAATTAAACTGAACACATTGAATCAAATGAATTTTTTGTAAGCATGCAGTATTTCAAAGCATTCAGTTTATGTCAGTTGCTCATATGTGACGGTAAAATAAATTACTCTACGGTCTGAAGAAACTGTTAAAGCGAAACTATACCTGATTTTGCTTGAAAGCAAACGATATTTCAAAGTCTGTATATATCCTTGGTATAAATCCAATCGGTTCTTTTTTCGAACTTGGTGCGATTTCTGAAGTTAAATGCAAAGCTTGTTGCTTTGATCTGGTGCTGGATGTTAAAACAAAAGTTTGTCTCTGTGTGATTATTCGGGAAGAGTTTCTGGTCGTAGCTGTTATATTTGAAAGTGTAGGAGAATTTGTAACTGCTTGAGTGATAGGCGTATTTATAACTTCGACAAATTCTTCAAACTCGTGATCAATATCTAAATAGTTTGACTTTTAATGTTTACGCTGATAAATTCAGCATAACGGAACCTTATGTAGGAACCAAAGAAAAAAACAGCGTGAGTTTATTTTTAATCATCAGAAAAACAAATGTATCCTTTGTGTGTTTTGGAATATTTGAGCGAGATGGCTTATGTGACAAAAAATACAGTAGTTGTTTGCAATGAACAAAACTTTTGTCAAAAAGTGTTGCCCTCATAGAAAAGGTGTTGCCCATTGCCCTTATAGTCAGCTTTTTTTCATTAAAAATTTCAAATGTCATAAATAGGTACCACAATGAATTCTTTCCGTTTGAAGGGTCAAACGTCCTTGATAATCGTGAAAGTCAAAGCTCAATTTTCACATTAAAAAAAAAATGGCAAAATAGAACAACCTTAAGCCGAAACTTAGCTAGGAAAACGTCATCAATATACTGAAGTAAATTTAACTGAGTAAAATGACAATGAAGACAATGGGCTAAACCATTTCATTAAGGGCAATGGGCAACAATGAGGAAAATGGGTACCACTTTTGGCCAGAAGTTTGTGTGTTGCCCATTGCCAACAACAACTATATTTGTTCAAATTTTTTAAATGTAATTCATTCTAAACAGGTAATACCAGTTACTATGAAATAATTTGAAAATTTCCACAGTCACTTAATAAATTTTCATTTGAAAATACCTGGATTAAAATAACTGCTTTCCAATCCAAAGTTTTGCTGTGCATTACCATAAAAATAAAAAATTAAAGTTAACAGTTTAATCATTTTAGTTTGTCTCTTCAAATTTGTTTGGCAGGTAAATTTTTGAATTTTTTTAGAAACAAATAAATAAGTAGACAATGTTATTTAATGTGGATTACCGCCTAGATTACTTGTTAATTTGCAAAACAACTTCAATTCTTGCGTATGATGAAAAGAAGTTTTTTTTAACTCAGGTCTCTGGTCACGGGAGTCTCGTGTATGACGTAGTTATCAAGAAAATGGAAACATAATAATATACATTTTACTTTTGAGCGGTTGTTCTCAAACTGTGTTTATTCGATGCACGATTCGATGTGTTGCAAGCTTCGTTTTATATGAATTAATGACCTTCAGAGCAGAGGTCGGCACAATTTGGATCGGAATCGGATCAGTTTCCGATCCCGATCCAATCTTTTCAAAAGGCGACCGATCCGATCCAAAACAAATTTGAGGCGACCGATCCGATCCAAAAAAAATTTTAGACGACCGATCCGATCCAAAAAAATTTTCAGATGTGCCGACCTCTGCTTCAGAGGACAGATCCTGAATATTTGCTAAATGCAGAACCTGAGGATTTGATCGGTTGATCCCTTCTTAATCTAACCAATGAACCATGTTTGTATTATTGACGATATTTGTTTCATTAAAACATGTTATTTATTTTAAGGGGGTAGCAGCGATGTGGCAGACTGGCGTCAATTTAATTTACGAAAATAATTAGTTGGTTTATTTTTTCCTGCTTATTATCGTTAGCTGAACCAGAATAAATGTGTATCAGCTCATAAAAATCATTATTTATCTATTTTAGTAAAGATTCGAGTTCGAACGTTTATTTTTAAATTCGTAAAATTTCAAAAAAATTTAAAGCATTAAAAAAATTTTACGCATTTTACGTCCAAAATTTTTTCTGACTTTTTTTTGAAATTTGTGAATATAAACAGAAAAAAATCACTTTAACTTTTTTCATGGTTGTCTACATATTTTCTGACTGCTGTTTGAAAAATCATGAAATGTTTATTTGTCATTTTTTGTGGACTTTTTAAGAAATATTATGAAAATTTTCCGCAAATCAAATACTCAAATTTTATTAGTGGTTTTTTGAATTTTCCTTAAAAAATCAGGCTGAATCACTTGTGGAATTTCCTGATATCTATTTGGTTTCCGTATTTCAACCGATGGAAGGGTCAAGCGAATATCGTTTCTTAATTAATGATGAAATTTAGAACACTTGCTTGTGACACCGGTTTGTGCCATTTGGCACGCAATTTAATTAAATTTTATTTTAACAAAAAAATCTCAATAAAATTTCGAGTGTAATAGCCATATTTTTTTTGAAAGTCAGGACATTTTTTAAAATTTAAACGCAAAGCTGTTTTTCTCTATTTTTCATGAAAAACACTTTCATATCGAGAAAATTTTATAATGTGCAGCATAATTAACCCACTGTTTAGCGCATTACACTCGAAAATGTCTGAAGTTTATAAATATCGCCTTCAAAAAAATCTGACATCGGGTTTAGTTAGAAATGAAGTTCCAATGAAAAGGGGTTTTTGATATTTTTACAGATACTTAGTTATGTTGAGAAATTAAAAATATAAACGTTTGTAAGAATGGACACTTTTATTGAAAATAAAGAGTAAAAAAATAAATTTTCACATTTTTTTTCATATATCACTCAGAAAAAATGAACCAATCTTCCACATGGCTGCTACTCCCTTAAAGGATCAACCAATCAAATGCTAAGATTCCATATTTTTCAAAAATTTAGAAAGGCAAACTATAGGTTTTGAATTTGAAATTTTTCCAAAATTTCGAAGCTTTAGAACCAATGTAATCAAAGAATATCTTATGTGTCAAGAAACTACATAATTTCATTCTAAATAAAAAAAAAATAATTATTTTGGTAAGAAATACCCAACACCATGAAAGGTGTCCAAAAGGTGCCCTAGGTAAACACGGTTTCATTTTGAGGTGCTTGATGCTGTCGGTTTCCCTCTTTATTTCGAGATTCTGAAATAAAGTCAAATTTTAGACAATAATTCTAAAAGTAGAGAAAATATCAATCAATATTCTAATTTGTACAAAATTCTTGGAGTTTTAAAATCAGATAAATGATAACTTATACATGGCAAAAATATGACTTTTTGATGTCAGGCGTTCATTTTTTTGACCCCTCGTTGTCGGAAATTGCCGATCAAATTATAATATTTTTGGCTTATTTCTCGATAGCTTCTGAATCTTCAATTATGAGCTCAGGTCAGACATGTTGGCAGTACCTTAAATTAAAGAAAAAGATGAGTGAGGAATTACTTATTCAGAATCAGAATTCGGGCAATTGCAAACCTTTTTGTTGAAATTATTAATATTAGTATGTACAGTATGTAACAGCTCACTGCAAATCAAGTTTAAAGTTCTCAGTCATGAGAAAGGGAGAAATTTAACACCTTGATAAACAATAATTAATTTTCTACAGTGATTTCATTTTCAATTCTTTTTCATTCATTTTTTACATAGCAGTAGTTTTTGATATATTATTTGGTCTCGTATCAACATCGATTTCTGGAATAGTTTCTTGAATAGCTATCAGATTGTTTGCACTTATATCTTTATGAATTTTTTCAATTATTAAATTATCGCCGCTACCATCTTTAAACGTCACAGATTGTCGTCGGGTTTCTACGCTTTTGAAAGGTACAATTTCACGATTTGAAGCTTAATTTCTGCCAGTGTTTATATCGCAAAAAACAATATCGCCGAAATTGCGTAGGCGTTTGAGGTTTTTATCACAAGTTAGTTATAGTGCGTCATGAATGAATTCATATTTAAATTTTTCGAGTTTTTATTTGATTGCGGGTTGTGCAGTACGTAATAGAAAAACAAATTATGACGTCATTTCGAACGCCAACGCCATTTTGAAAATAAAATATTTCTGTCCCCATATCACCGAAAGTGGCAATTTTTTTGAGAAAAAACTCTCGGGGATATTGGGCCTTCCCTGAACAGAGTTATTCTGCAAATCAAGAGTACTTCAGAAAATTTCAAACATTTTTCAATCAACTAAAAATCATTTTTTTGTTATTATTATTTCAGTCTTCTCTAAATGATTATTTTCGTTAAAGTTGTACCTAACTATTGGATTGTAAAAAACCTGTAAAATCTTCCCTATGTATATGTGTCTTTTGTACTACTTGAATAACTTCGAGATCAGGGGGTGCACGATAATACGTTTCTCGATAAGCTCGCGCCATAGCAACCAACCCAATTTCCGAAGGGACATCTGTCCAATTTTCGTTTTTATTTGGATTTATTAATGCATTCACACTTCGTCTACTGCTACCATCAAATTTTTCTGAAAGAACTGCCATGGAAAATGAACCTGAAAATAGTTTATTATGATTATCAGAAGTTAAAAATTGTTTCATCATATTATTATCCACTAAATAAATCTCTTTTTGTGAAATACTCAGCAAAAGTCTTGTTTGCTATCAAAGGCGTTTAAATTGCGGTATAATGTATTTTTTAATTCAATGTTTCTGTTGGAAACAGTTCGATGCAACTACCGAATTTGATACATACAAGTTTTAACATTATTTTGTTTTTGCGCCAGTTTGATCCAATCACCGAATTAAAATTATCAATTATTTGTATAATATGGTTTCTCAGCGGTTCAAAGCAACTACAAAATTAAATTAATTAGATTTTTTTCGGTTTTTGGTTTTGGCGCCAGTTAGATCCAACTACCGAATTCAATTTCTTTATTTTTTCATTATATGATTTTAACCTCAAATTGTCCAAATTAAAAATATATATGATGAACTACCTTCTGTGTCCCAGCCATGTCCATATGCTGCGGTGGGGTATGCAGGCTCTCCATGTTTTGATATGTCAATACCTCTGACTTCAGTATCTGCATCCACTCTCAATATTTGAAAATACCATAAGCCGTAAAACGTCACCGCTGAAAGTCCTGAAGAAAAAACTTGAAAAAGGTCCTTGGTAAAATATCATGACTGTATTTCATTTAAACAAAATTATATTGTACCTGTTGTCCAAATAATAATAGCTAATATTCCTGTCAGTTGCCATGCAAATTGATAGAATGGAGTATAAAGGCAATCTCCTTCGCTCCAGCCAGGTGCAGTTTCTGTTGTGTATGTACAAGTTGTTGGGGACAAATCACTGACACAATCGAAAGCGCATCCTATAATCAATGTTAATGTGTTTTTTATTATAAGCGATAAATTTCTATTCGAACCGCCACCTGCGCATCTGTGTTTGAAAACACAAATTTATATTTTAAACAAATTTAAATACATTTCTCATTATATAATAACGTTTTCGAATATTTTTATTTATTCATTATTGAGCTTTTTTATAAACTAACTAATCCTTTGAAATCGGTGCATTTCTTTAAAAAATCGAAAAGTATACTCGAAAAACAGTGTCAAATAACATGAAAAGCGGTCAAAATCTAGTTATTTTTATACCTATCATACAGTACAGTGTAGGTATTGACAACAATCAACACTGGCAATGGGCAACAATGAGGGCAATGAGCAACACTTTCGGCGAACAACTCAAGTGTTGCTCATTGCCAACACCTCCTGTACTGTATAAGGGGATATAGAAGGGTGCTAATAGACTATAAGTTATAGTAACACAGCCTTAAGAAACAGTTTCTGTCAGTGCATCTGATTTCAGTAGTTCAATTAATTTATAAGAGATTAGAGACCGCACACATTTGTTATAATCCTTTGATTTTATCAAATTTTGCAAAAGATATAATATCTTAGATATTCTAAATTTGCAGTTAATCACAAGGTTTAAAAGAGTTTTATATACAATTATATACAAGTTCAAAACTACATATTTTCTGCATGTGAAATACATAAGTGGTATTTTTAGAGTCTTTACTACCCTCGAAAGTATTATTCTAGAAAATAGTCTTTTTTTTTGGCAATTTGATTTTGAGTTTTGAGGCTTAATTTTTATCGCAGAAATATCAAAGTTATATTTTGTAAAACTGCATTGAATTTTGCGTCCGCCATGGCACCGTGCGCCATAAGCGTGCGCCAGGTTATGAAAATTAAATTTTGAATGAAATTTTTTTTCCGACTTAAATTTAATTTTAACATGTGACTCGACCTCTCTGGAAGAAAACTGAAAGGTTTTTTCAAAATTATGTCAGATCAGTGGTATGGACGAGTGTTTGGTCTTCGTATGTGCTACTCAAAAAAAATAATTGAAAATTAAGGGACTCCATAGGTTTTGTGAACCCTTGATTTTCAGGCTAAAATAAACATTTTTTCTAGATTTCAAGCGCTATGAATTTTTTTCGAAAATTCTATCAGATCACTGATGTGGACATTATAAATTCTGTTATTTAAAAAAAAAAATTGATTTCTGAAAAACTCAGGGAGGAGATAGACTTTTTATTTTTTAAAGAGAAAATTTTCAAACGTCATTTCCGGCGAAAGTGACTATCAATGCGATCAACTTCGACCCTGACTTGACGCCTATGGACTCAAATATGTCATTTCTGGTGGTTTCATACGTTTTTTGTTTCTAGATTCAGCGTGAAACCGATTAAAAAACTACGTTTTTGGCCAATTTTGCGTTGACCACCCCCTTAAGTACAAAAAATATACCCTCTGCATTAACAGTCGTTCTAAAAGAACTTAATTCTGTTTATGTTGTCAAAATTCACATCAAAATTGTGAACTGATCAAAAGTAGACATTTTAAAAGAATTTAGTGATCTTTTCAAAATCCAGAAAAATTTACCTTTCCAAAATACCCACGAATATTCTTCCTTTCTTCCAGCAAAAATTGGCGTCAATAACACGCCCAAAACTCCACCAGCTAAATGCACAGCAACAGACCCAACAGGATCATCAATATGAAGATGATGTAGAAGAGATTCTGTAGTCGAATACAACATTCCTGCTATTGAACCGATCAAAAATGCTCCCCACGGTTCGAGAACATCACATCCAGCACACATTGCCACCAAGCCGCATAAGGTAGCATCTACCAGAGTTAAAAACGACCAGTACTGGCTCGGCCTGAGATTTATAGTTTAATGAATGAAATATACATGTAAATGACTGATGACGAAAAAAAAATAAACCTGTCGCAGAGAGTTCAGCTTACTGAAGGTTCAAGCTAACTATGGACCTTAAAATTGCACCGAATAACTCAGGAAAGAATTTCGAAATCTTTATTTTTTGAATTTTTTAAACTAATTTTTTAGGCAAATCTTAAAATCTTAGTTTTGACCAAAAAAGCATTATTGTAAAAAAGATGTCGAACAGTTTTTCGCTCTACATCACCATAACTTTAATTTAAAGAGACTCGGTTGATTTTTCATTTCTTCAGATTCACTTGTAGAAAAAAACAAAACAAAAAAAGACCCGTCTTTTTTATCAAAAATATTTGTTTAATAGCAGTATTATAAGGTTTATCTGACTCTGTCAAGTATTGACGAATAGTTCTATTTTTAAATTACCAAAATCGATGATACAATTTGAAACGACTAGGCCAAAATTTTAAAAAAATGTTATATTTTTAAAATCTCTTGAGATGATGCTTATTTCTAATCAAGTCAAATGTAATCTATTAAAAGGATTCGTACCAGTCTATATCTATTTCGGAACCGCAAAGTTTCAATATTATTCACTGTTTAAACTGAATCAACCGTCACCTGAGGTAACTAACCTCCTTGGAATAATTAGTGAACAAAAATGCTTTTGAATCAACACTTGAGAAACAATCAAATATGAAAGTCAAAGTCTATTAGACTCAGTTTCAACTGTCGCCTGTAAAAGTCAAAACGACCTTGTCAATATTTATGGGATTCATGAGACTTTTGAAAATACGGAAAAAAATAATTTATTACCTGATTTTTCTTGATCTTAATTTTTGTTTAATTTGATATTTCCACAAGTACTGAATTTTTGGTTTAAGAAAAGTGACGACCATGGACCAAATTCCAGCTGCTGATCCTCCAAGAATAAGATTCGTCACCGATAAACTGACATTTTTGCCATGACCAATATTCATAGAAATAAAACCAATAATTAAAATAAATGCACCCATGCAAGTTAACGGCGTTGAATGACCAGGAATATGAACCAAGTTTTTATTTGTTCTTTCTTTGTTAGCAGGAACATGACTTATTTTTTTACGAGATTTTTTCTTTAGTTTCTTTAGTAATTGGACATTTTGATGCTGAAACATATTTTTGTTAATTTTGATGCAATTTTTCATGTAATTCTTCATTGAAATTTCTTATTTTTGAAATTCAAAATTTTTACGATTTTTTTTCCTAATTGACATATATTTTTCGAATGACTCATCAGAACAGTTTGATTTTTGTTGCATAAAGAATAATCAAAAACTTTTTTCGAGAACAATTGAGAAATCTATGGTGCCAGAAAGGGGGCATTACTTTGAACAACTAAATGTTGTCAATAACGAGGAATTTTTTCAAAATAATTGTTTAAAATTACCTCAAATCTTCCTATTCTCGGACCGATAAATAAACATCCAACAAGTGCTGCCACACCTCCAACAGCGTGAACATTACCTGCTCCAGCATAATCTCTGTACCAAACATTAGGCGGTAAAGTTATGCTTTAGCAAGTTACATGACAATTAATTGTTAAGGTTGGCGGTGCTATATTTAAAATACTATTTCAACGCATTTATTTATTTATTGAGGAAGTAATTATTTAGCTAGACAAGGCATAATATACAAAATTCTGAAGGAATCTGAATCTGACTATAAAAAATGAATTCGTATCGTACAAATCAGACGAACGTTATAAGAACTTTTAATTTGAACAATTAAAATTTGTGGCTGGAAAAATCTCTGCCACACTCAATCTTCTGTTTATACATATCCATCGCCCAAAAATCTATATTTCATTAAAATATGAGAAAAATATAGCTCAGAAAATTTTCAGTTACTTCTGTAGAAAGACCAGATAGCTACTGCATTTATATTTTCACTTTGAAAACCGGGAAAAAATCATAATTTAAGCCGAATTACCAAATTGCAAAACTGCTCAAGGAACTTGCTACATTAGTAATAAGGGAAATTGTTTCACTGTGTTAAAATTTCCGATAACCCCATTAGCTCACTGAATGTGGCGCTATCTTTAATCCACGCAAGCTGTTCAAACTTCGAATATAGCAAAACTCCTTATTTGTACAGTAAGAATTTGTAATCAATAAGGCAAAACATAACTTGATAGAACGGGCGAGTTTATATAGCACAGAAATATTACTCAACGGAAGTGGCCAGCCGTTATGTGGTGGTGGTCAATTGACCAGTAACGTTTGGGTTTTAGAAACCAAGAGTTATGGTTGAAGTAATTTATGACGATTGATTACTGCATGACAGAAAATAGAATACGGTTTTTGTAGCGATAAGCGCGTTTCGTTTTCTCTCATTATACAATTAGATAAAATACAAATGTGTAACATTCACCCAGGTCTGCTTACCAATTTTCTGACAAGTTTTGTAATTAATCAAGTGGTTTTAAAACTTACACTGATATGGTTTATATGAGCTGGTTGACTTGTACCTGTATTTCAACTGATTACTTATTTTTTTTGTGGTGAGATTATTAAATGTCGAAGGCGTCCCCCAGACATAACAGTTACACGAACTTCACGTTTTGAAATAGTAAGTTAATGAAATCGAAATAACCATTTCTCCAACTCTACCATGGTTAATTTAGAAATATAAGTGAAGTAAATAGATAGTACGAGCAGTAATATGTGATACCTAGGTGCACCATAGGATTTAAAAAATATGAGATTTAACATCATACGTTTCGAAATATTATGAGAATAATTTTTTACAGATTGTTTTTCGCTTTCCATTTTGTAAATGGCTCATGTCTTGTTCTTTTTGTGAAGCGCTTGCTTTTTGTCTTGCAACTTTTTCGTATATTTGTTTGTAAATATTTGCAACGTTCCGGCGGACGGCTTGAATTGATGAAACGTAGTACTGCAAGTTTTTGGTTTGTTTCTCTTCTTTAAAATTGTTTCTTCGATGGCTTGTTGTTTATAATCAAATTTAATTTTGAAACAAATTTATAACCCAGACTGTTTGATTTTCCGTCTTTGTCTTTATTTGTCGAGATTTTGTTGATCCAATTATTGTCTATGGGTATAACGTCGGTAACTGTGCGAAAGAAGGTTGACTTGTGATGATTCGTTCGTTATTCAGGGCAAAGGAGCTTTTTCGCTGAATTGCTGCTCGATGATTGTTTGAAAAAGTTGATCTTATTACTTAATAGGCTTTTCTTATTTTCATTGAAATTTTGATTTCGGTAATTTGTATTTGCAAGAATTGGACCACTAATTTCTACAGCGATGTCTCCATTTCTTGTTCGGACATGGAGTTTAGCTGACTCAGCTTCTCTATTTCAAAAAAGAGATCTTCTAAAAGCTTTGTATCATTTTGGTTGATGTATTGAATATGACTGAAAGCCTTAATATGTCGGATTGTCTTTTCGATAAAAAATTTCTTGAACAATTTCAGTTTGTCTGATCTTCACACGACATTTTTTATTTTATGTCCATAAGCCAAACAATTGTGACATTTGATATTAGATTTCCGATTTCTCCGCATGATGTTTGTTTTTCAAGTAACATGCGATTTTTGTTTTGACAACAATCTACGATGTAATGAGTGTAGCTTAAACAGTAGCTGCAATATCTGATTGGTTGATTGCAGGACACTTTTGTCGTTGAATTTAGTTTTTAAAAAGTTTGACATCATCTAACGTTTCTGAAAGTTTGCTTGATTGTGTATCGTTTGTAGTTGCTTGTGTGTTGATTGTTTTGTTGTCTCATGGTTTCCATCTGAGTCGTTTTGTCAAATTTTCTCTTTTCATATAACTGATTTGGATTCATACTCTTTGACTGTTTCTAATATGTTCCGTATTTTGACATTTTCAAAATTTTGTTACTTTCATTATTCTGTCTGACAGTTGTGTGCTCCGGCACAACAATTGGAGCACAATGTCCAGTTTCTTAAGCAGGTTAACACATGATATTTCGTCTGAATATATCATTCCTGCAACCCATAAAAATGGCAAAAAAAAATTCGAAAAAACGTCCTCGCATTTTAATTCGTTTGAATATTATGAGTTAATATTTTTGCTTTTTGTCTTATGTGTTGACGATGAAAACATCTTTAGGTTTAATAATAACGGTGAAGGAGGCTGATGTTGCACTGTATCATTTTTCGGGCCACTTGTCGAAGTTCTTATTTTTTCTTGAATTGTTTCGTAAGGTACTCCATAAGAAATCATTTATGTTCTGATATAGTGGTTTTATAGGAGTTCCGATTTCTTATATTCGATTTTAACCAAATTGCCGGATAACTTCTTATTCCGAGTATAAAATTATTTCGAGATCGGACAGGTATACATATCATTGATTTAGATCTATCCATCAAGAGCATTTGAATGATTCAGCAATTTTGAAACTATATGGGATGTCCTCTGCGAGCTGTTTAACTTCTCTGTATCGTTTGAATTGTAGTTCTCAACTTCAAAATTTCTTGTTTCTATGTGCTTGGGTTGCTGCAATTTTGAAGGGGTTGGGCGATGTCCTAATCATACCATCGCGATCTTCGTTCTAAATTGATGGACACGCATGTTACGAGGGAGCATTTTCGTCTATGGAGATGCTTCGCCATCGCACTTTTTGCTTTCAGACAAGTGTGTAGTTGTCTTTATTTATATGGAGTGGCCATCTATCATCTGTTCGTATGGCAAAGATCGGGCTAATGGCTTTCGAGCCATCAAAACGTTTCGTCTTATCTCAGAACAACTTAAATCTTGTGTTTCAAAATTGTTTTCAAAAGATGCACTACGATTTATTTTCTGATTAGAAGGAAACAAATCATATCGCTAGCTACGGTTTTTACTGTTTTTAAGGTTTGGTATCTTTTCTCAATATTACTTATTAATATTTGTTGATATGTCGATAGCTGGGTGACTTGTTTTTCAAAATGTACTAACTCGCATATATTCGTTAATTTTTATTGTTTTCGCACGTGTACTGAGTTCGCGAAATCGGAAAATTTTGTGAAATTTCAGTTTCGACAAAAAAATCTTTGGGTTCGTCCTACTAAATTTACCGTGGTAAGAAAATTAGTCATTTTTTGTTATTGAATGTTTTTTACTAATTACGTTATTGAAATTAATCTATCCAAAAACCCTATTTTTATAAAAATTATGAGTGAAATTGCGTCTTATTGAATTCACCTTGAAAATTTTTGTCAATTTTTTCTTTGAATTTTATTTACGTCCTATTCGTAAAATTTTGTTTGAAGCTTTTACCGCTTTGAAAAATGTCGGTGAAGTTGGTCCATTAAATTCACCGTGTTTGAAAATTATTGGTCAATTTTGTTCTTTTAAAATTTTGTTACGTCTTATTTAGTAAATTTCGTTTTAAAGTTACAACCGGTTTTTGAAAAATTAGGTAGGGTGCGTCCTATTAGAATTCCCTTTGAAATTTTGGTCAATTTTTGTCCTTTAAAATTTTTGTTTATGTCCTATTTAGAAATTTTGTTTGAAGTTTTTTTTTTTTTTACCCGTGTTTTTTGTGGAAAAAATTTTGGGTAGGCTGCAGTCTTTTAATTCACCGCTTGAGAAATTGGGTCATTTTGTCTTTTAAAATTTTTTTTTATTCCTATGTAGGAATTTGTTTGAAGTTTTTACCGTTTTTTTTGCGGAAAATGTTGGTAGCGGTGCGTCCTATTAAATTCACCCCCCCACTTGGAAAATTTTGGTCAATTTTTGTCTTTAAAATTTTTATTTCACGTCCTATTATGGTGAAACTTATTTCAACGTTTTCCCCTTTTTAGAAAAAATTTGGCTTAGTTGCGTCCTATCAAATTCACGGAATTCCAAAAATGTGCGTTAATTCATATAATAAAAACTTCTGTTCCTACTAAAAATATATCTGTGCCGTGATATATATAAAATATTCGGGTGGCCGTAGATAGTGATTAGGTTTGAAGAAAATTAAAAAAAATATTCAGAAAAAATGCGTAATAGTTTCTAGATAACAGATCTCTACCGTGATATATATAAAATATTCAGTTGGCCGTGGATTATATAAAACTAGCGATTGTCTAATCAAAATTTAATTTCCTCTATCGTGAATATTATCAAAATGATATATCGAGTGACGAGGATTTAATTGAGGATGGGGGCTTTTGATTTTTTATTTTTTTTGTATTTGTAGGATCGTTGGCTGATTGGGCGTTCTGGATGGCTTGTCTAGATCGGCTCTGGATGGAGTTGTCTGATGGTTGTCTGGATCGGGTTGTCTGGATCGGGTTGTCTGGAAAAGCGGTTCTCGAGTCGGTCGCGCGTAGGTTTGATCTCTACACTGCAACCCAACAGTACAAAATAGCCTTTCTGCCTATCATTGATAGAGACTACAAAGTTTTGAGGATTTCTTTATTTATTCAATAAGGCAAACAACAACTTGATAGAACCACCAGTTTATAAGCACAGAATATATTACTCAACGAAAGGTGGCCAGCCGTTTGGGGTGTGTGTCAATTGACCAGTAGTTTGGTTTTTAAACCATGATTATGGTTGAAGTAATTTATGACGATTGATTACTGCAGATTCAGAAAGTTACCGATACGGTATTTTGTACGATAAGCGCG
>SCLH01002039.1:0-68946 GCA_004367855.1 Oikopleura vanhoeffeni | reverse complement strand
AAAATTTCGAAAAATTTGCTCTTAGTGGTCAAAACAGCGTATTTGGGAGCCTCACGCAAAAGCCTACTCCTCCTTGAAAATATATGGAAAATTTTCAATTTGTACATCAACTTCACCGCAAACCCTGGATCCGAACGGTAGTTTATTTTCCAATTTTGCTCTCCAAAGTTTCAGGAACGACTTGTGAATTTCTAGTTTTTGGTGAAATTCTGAACTATAAATTTTCTAAAACCTACTTTTTTTGAAAAAAATTCAAAACTCAGAAAAAATCCTGGGAGTAAGAAAACTCAGTGACAAATTCTCTACAAAAAAGGGCAATCAAAACAGTTATCTGAGAAATCTCAATTATCGTCACCCTTAATTTAACCTTTAATTTCAACTCCCGAAAAACCGACTTTTCTTTGAAAAAATCTCTAAACCAAAAAAAATTTTATAAGTGAAAAAACTTGGCAGAGAATTTCTACATAATAGGTGTATCAAAAAGTATTAAACTTGAAGCTGAGATATCGTCTCCCATGGGGGGCCCCACACCCTTAAAGTGACTTTAGCCTTTCGATATGCCTCGTAGGGTTAAGTAATCCGGGTACCAGGATTCTAACACGAATTTAACTTTTTAATCAATTTTTGTTTTTTTTATTCAACTCAATTTCCCGCTTCTGAGGAAATGATATAAACAAAACAGCTCCTCAACACTTAAATTCAGACAATCGTCTAAGTTTTTACTAAATATCAACAGTTCGATGGACTTAACCAGGTGGTTAAGTAGGTGTTACTGAAGTGATTAATGGAGCTATTAATTATTTAACAAAGCCCGTAAGTACGAAAATTCAAGATTAAAACATAACTTGACTTGTGTGTAACATACTGTATGTTCTAAAAACGGAAACGATAGCAGAAAATCGAAATATTAATTATCAAATTTGTCGTTTTTATAGTGTGCCCTTAAAATGTGTTATTTACGACGCTGTTATTTAAAATGTTATATTTTATTCGGGTAATCCAAGTTTTTATACTCTTCGTTTTATTGCCCTTAAACGTGTAAGCTATGAAAACCTGCATCACCTAAATAAAAGATAATTTATTTCCGATTTCATGTTCAGTAGTCGTAGTTTCCGATTCAAAATTTGCTTGGTAATTGTAAGAAATCTTTGATGTGCAAATAAACATTTTATCTATTGAAACAGGAAGATTTGAGCAAAGATTTAAGCAAATAATTAATGTTATTTTATCAGTCGTTTATTACTAGCGTTTCTATTTTTTTTCAGAAAAACTTAGGATGGCGTTCTTTGAACTGATATCCTCTTCTTAACTTTAGTTCATCTTTAACATGCTTACTATCTTTATAGCGCGTGTTCGAATCCAACCAATGTTGTCTGAGTGATTGTCTTGAGTATAATAATAAGGTCGCTTTTTTTTTCGGTTGCTCCACCTAAGGGGTATCTGTTCTGAGAGAACTAGACTAGATAGCGACAAACGGTTTTTTGCATCTTAATCTTAACCGAATTTGAAATGCAGGATTTTTTTCTTTTTCTCCGATGATTTCCGGTTCACCGGTAATTCGCAAAAAACCGGTTTTTTCGGTCATTTAGAGCAATTTCGATGACTGATTTCCGGTCACGTGATCAACCTAGGAAGTCAAAAAAATTTTCTACCGCATATTTTTTTCCAAGGTTTCACGTGCAGAAAACTATTTGTCGCTATCTTGTCTAGTTCTCCCAGTCGAAATCATGGTGGAGCAACCAAAAAAAAAAGCGACCTAAGCAAGGGTGCTTAATATTGGAACAGCTAAAATTTATCGGTCTGTAATCATTCAAACAATCACTAAGACAATCACTAATACAACATTGGTGAGATTCAAACACGCGCTATAGTCTATGTCCCTTATTCACACTTTTGTAAATATCCCGGCCCTGATTACGAAACATAGTGTGTTTTTAAGTAGGAACGCCGAGATATTTACAAAAGTGTGAATAGAGGATATAGGCTATATCATATATAGCCTAAAGAGATAGTACGCATTTTCAAGATGAACTCAGGTTCGGAAAAGGATATGCTGACATTTTTGTTATCAGACTATTTTACAATTAAGATTTATGAACTTTTTAATGGATAAACGTACAGCTAACTTAGGACTATATGGTTTTTGAAGCGTAGGTTGGGAAATAGATTATCAGAGTGACTCAAAGTTGAACTATGTTTAAAACTGATTATACGCAGCTATAAATTCCGAAACTTTTGATATAAAATTTATTTTTATAATAATTATTTTTCATATAAGAATAATTTTGGTAATTTGTTTTGTGCGTAGGTGGGATCTTATACTGGATGAAAGTCTCCATAATGTACTCACTCGGATGTATTTTTTGAAATTTTAATATTTACTTTGTTATTCCTAAGTCCAAACTATATCGATCATGATGCCTGAGTAACTTAAATCTCTTATTCCCTATTCTTTTAAAAGGCAAATGAGAGATTAAAGTTACTCGGGCATCATTATGGATATCCTTTTAACGCATCAAGGTTAATCTAGGTTGGCTTTAGGCCTAAGGCTGGCCTTAGGAGTGGTAGGATTGGCTCGCACTTCAACTCGCACTTCCTAGATTAACATTAATGCGTTAAAGGAATATGTGGCTCTGAGCGCTCATGGGTGAATTTAACCCGGCCGAGCCTTTTTAATGCTTGTGTGATAATCAATTAAGATTATTTTGATGACTATTTTTTGTCAGTAATTTCATACTTTGAACCCTAGATTTCATATTATTTTCAAAATCACGCAACTTTCGTGATTTCTGAGAGTTTAAATTGGACAAATTTAATTAATTATTATAAAAAATTTGCAAAAACTTACATGTATCCAACAAATTTTTGATTAGAATATTTGTCACATTTTTCGAACGCACAGCACCAGCTTCAAGCAATGCAAATCCAGATTGCATGAATAAGACGATGCAGGCGTTCATGGCCAGGAACATCTTAAGAATAAATGATATGAAAAGTATTTTCAAAAAGCCAGATAAGCATCGGGAATTTATTTCAAATTTATAATAGGGATCTAGATTTTCTAAAAATAGTGATTAAGGGGGTACTGGTCGCTGGAATTGAATTTTTAATAATAGCCAATCAGCCGTTTAAGGATACTAGTCAGATAAGCCATCTTGTAGAACTATCCTTGTGCTTCTGGAAAAAACATCTCAATTTTTTGTAGGCATACACTCATTCACACATAAGCGACACAAGAGGACCTAAGCCAAAATGGAGAAACTATCTTCCCAGGTTTCATGTCGACATTAGCTGAAATTTTGACACAAGTTGTGAAAATAGTAGACCAAGAATTAACTTGACCAGTTCTTCCAATTTTGCTCTTATTTTCATAGAATGTGAAAAAAACCACCGTTTTTTGGCAATTATTTGTCGAAAAACTATGTCCTCCTAGGAAAATTAACCCGAGCACTTTTTAAGATTTTGACCTCGAACTCGAAATATGATTTTTTAAGGGGCTAAAGAGAAAAATTTCGAAAAAAATGCTTCGATTTTTTTATAATTAGGCTCAAAAGAAAGCCACTGAAACACTGATAAGAAAATTGGCTTACGTCAAAATGATATTTCGACCTTTTAGTTGTTAAATTTAGGGCATCGATGCATTTTGACAGATTTGCAGTTTTTAAATTTGTCTTGTCTTGATGTGAAACTTTTTGCCACTTCAAAATTTTCGTATAAAATTTTTTTCGAAGACAAGTTGCCACTTCTGACATTTAAATTTTTAGTTTTTTTGCGTTTTTGTCCGCCGAAAGCAAAATTTTAAAACAAAGGCGCTTTTGCATTATTAAAAATAATAAAAAATGATGACAATTGAAGGAGTAGGCACTAACTGCGTGTCTTTTTAGGAGGCTTTTTAAAAGCGTAGGTGTTGGCGTAGGTGGGATTGTATCAGATTATTATTAAGTTTCAAATTACCGCGAAGGTTGGTTCTGTTAGTTACAAATGTTTTTGGAATATCACCTTTGCTAGTTTGACGGGAAATGACCTTGGAAGAGGCTCAAATTTGCGACACCCACTCCCTTAAGAGGGTGGAATTTCCTACATCTTCTGTCTTCATCACTTCATAAAAGTTCTTCAAGTCAATCAGTTATGCTTTGAAATCACATCAGAGCTCAAATAACATAAAAAATGTCAAAATTTTATCGTATTTTTTATTTTTTTATAATTTTTTCAAAATCAAGGTACAAAAATAACGTTTGATTCAATTTGAGCATTAAAACCTCGAAATATTATTATTAAATTCAACACATANAAATATTTCCAAAAAGTTTCGACCAAAAATCTCAAAAAAGTGTCTTATGATTTTTCTAATAGCATGTAAAAAATATGTGGTCACCTACGCGAAAAGTTAAAGAAGCCATATCAAAGAGTTTTTTTCGTTGATTTGAAACAAATAATGCAAAAAATATTTGAACACAAAAAAAAGGCATTTTTTGATAATGTTCGGAACTTTTTTCAAAAATTTCTCATAATTTGTCAAATTCGGAAAGTTTAATTCGAACTCAAAATTTTCTTTAAAAGCAATAATTCGAAAATTCTGTAGTTACAAAAGTTGCCTTGATTATGAAAGATCATTTTGATGGTATATTGAGAAGAATATATAAACCCAGTAAAAGTTTTTCATCAAGAGCCCATATCCGCGGATATCCGTATCTGTCAAAATGCACCGAGGCCCTTAAAGCGAATCTAAGTTTTTAAGTTCATTCTGAAAAAAATACATAAAAAAAATCGAAATTCGAAAATTTTTTTGATGATTTGGTAGGTAGTACACTTTGTTATCAACCTGAGTCATTTTCGAGCATTTTTAGGCCCAAGGTCCCAAAAAACCAGCCACCAGCCCCCCTTAAGAGGGTGGAATTTCCTACATCTTCTGTCTTCATTACTTCATAAAAGTTCTTCAAATCAATCAGTTATGCTTTGAAATCACATCAGAGCTCAAATAACATAAAAAATGTCAAAATTTTATCGTATTTTTTATTTTTTTATAATTTTTCCAAAATCAAGGTACAAAAATAACGTTTGATTCAATTTGAGCATTAAAACCTCGAAATATTATTATTAAATTTAACACATACAAAAATAATGTTATGAAATTCACGTCAAAAAACTCTTGGAAATGATTCCAATTTATCAGACTCGTAATAAATATTTCACGAGAGTTGTAGAAATTAAACTGAGTTGTAGATATAATAAAATAAACCTTGGGAAATATTAAAAAATATTGAATTTTACGAAATATAAAAAGAAATATATTTTATCGATTTTTTTCTCTTTATTAAATTGACGAGATTTTCCATTAAAAGCCTCGCCAGCGATTCTTTTCGGATAACTTATTGTTTTACTGTGACCTGATAAACTTCTTGGCGAAATTATTCTAAAAAAGCACTAGTGAAAAAATAATTCATTTATTTGAATACATTGATAAGTGATCCCTAATTTGTTTTGGAGATAACAACGTTGTATGTTAGTTTGTACATAACATTATTATATATCCCTTTACGAAGAAAGTTGATATTTTTCTAATTTGGGCTAGTACATTAGTACAACTAAAAGTACATGATGTAACTAGAACTAAATCAGAAAATATCTACCTTCCTGGTAAAGGGATATGATATAAAGATTCTTTGCTTTTTATTGAAAATAAATATTGTAAAGTTTCGACGAACGTATTTACAATTTTCAAATTTTATTTTCATTTAACAAATATTCTTTCTTTTTAATTAAACATATTTTCTCTTTTGGTTATCCAACCTTCTCTTCTAGTATCACTCATTTTTATCAAAAATTTAGGAAATCTTAATTAAACCTACATCATATGTTCTCTGGTCATTCGTATTTGCTTCGCCCATCTCCATCGCTGTAAGTCGTTTGGCTAAATCTTCGAGAGTCCCGTTGAATGTCGTATTAGCAGCGGGGTCATTTTCATCAGCGCCGTAAGAGCCTCCCTAATAAAGTAATAAATGTAATATTTATCAGTTTGTTTGATTTATGTTTGTTGGTTTGGCAACGCTTGTAACCTTTTGATTTTCAGAATTTCGGGCTTGAACTATTATTATGATCCTAGCGTATTTATCAACTAAGTACCCGAAATTTCTAGTCAGATTTTTTGCTTATGAAGAGAATATTCATTTGTTACTAACATTATTTCTGAAAGTTTACAGGAAAAAATTATTAATTGCCAATTTATCAATTTCATTAGCCACTACATATTTTTAAACGCGCTTAATAATTCATCTAAAATGTTTTTCAAAATTAAAAAAAAAGTCCGAATTTGTTGGAATCATTATTTCAATAGCAACGATCAAAACGAGTCGTGTTTATTTTTTAATAATTTTGTTAAATGTGTCAACATATGCCGTACATCCTTAAACTGGTTGTTGTCTGACCCATATTTATACCACCCGCGCTCTGCGCAGTTCCGGCGCTAGAAAACAACTTGCTTGTTTTCAAGGATGTCATTCTATTTTGCGCTGGCAAATACACAACAAATGAAATCGTGCTGTGGAGTGTTGTTGAGCCAGAGACTGAAGGTTTATATTGTGACCGTAGAGTTATAGCTCACAGGCTAACAAATTGATACCAGAAATAACTGCAAGAAATAGTCTCGCATTTTTTGGTTTGAATTGATAACAGAGAAACAGAGAATCAAAATTGTGTGTCGAAAAAACTTTACTTTCAGTTTTCAAAAGCCAAATTTTGATGGAAACATTCTATGAAGACCCTTATATCATATTGACCAAAAAAAATCCGAGGGATTTGTACCTACTAATATGTATTATGAATAAAACTTCAAATCTGACCAAGAAATCGATTTTTCTGATAAAACATCTAAACTTGGCAATTTCGAGCTTTTATTTGTGAGTATGACCTTCTACGATGAATATGTGTTTTATGAACAAATTCAAAAATTTCTTCCGAATTTGAAAAAACAAAAATGTCAAATCAGAATTTTTCAATAACGGTTTATTCCAATTTAAGTTCATTCAGAAATATATTACTATTAATGACGAAGAAAAATTTTGCTAGCGAAAAGAGCCAAAAACGGCACTTTTCAGTAACACCATTTATTTTTTCATTTTTGATCTAGTAGAAGACCATTAAGGCGCGCCTAGGCGTTTGGTTCAACGACGTTGAATCAACGTGTCATTGGAAAAATTGGATGGAAAAATCCTTCTAGAGATTATCTCTAAGAGATTATCCCTAAGAGATAACAACCTACAATTTCTTTAGATTTTTATAATATTGTTATGTGGGAATTAAAAGTTTGGACTGACAAATAATGAGCCCCTACAAAAGTTATTCTGGCTTAAGGGCCTTGGTGCATTTTGACAGATACGAATATCCGCGGATATGGGCTCTTCTTCTCAATATACCATCAAAATGATGTTCTATGATCCAGGCAACTTTTGTAACTACAGAATTTTCGAATTAGTGCTTTTAAAAAAAATTTTGAGTTCGAATTAAACTTTCCGAATTCGACAAATTATGACAAATTATGAGAAAATTATGAAAAAAATTCCGAACATTATCAAAAAATGCCTTATTTTTTGTTCAAATATTTTTTGCATTATTTGTTTCGAATCAACAAAAACAACTCTTCAATATGGCTAATTTAACTTTTCGCGTAGGTGAACACATATTTTTTATATGCTATTTGAAAAATCATATCACACTTTTCTGAGATTTTTGGTCGAGACTTTTTGGAAACATTTTAAAAATTTTCCTCATTTCTGGTTGAAAATTTTCAAACTAATTTTTCTGGAATCCTTAGCTGAAAATATCAGGTATGCTTACTTTCACTATATTTAAACATGTCTACGTTTTGTTTCTTCGCTCTTGTTTATACTCTGAATCATACTTTTTTGAATGAAAACACGGTTGGCGCGAAATGAACTTTAGCCCTCTTTAATCAAAAATTAAAAATATTTCACCGAGACTTGCCTAATTGGTAAGCTGACTCGTTCACCACGCAAAATTGAATAAATATAACTCATGAAAATAAGTATTTCTTTCGATGTGCTAAAATTTCGTTTTTTTCGTCTTTTTAAGTAAATATTAATTTTCGATTTTGACGTAGAAATTATATAAAATCAAATTATATAAATTTTCGATGGTGATCAAGACCATTTTTTTGAAGGTTCTAATTAATAAAAAGAAAAAAGAAATTTAAATGTAATTAAGACACCTAAAGTACAAAAGGCGCGTTTTTAGAGTGTTTATTTTGAAGACGATTTGTAAAGTGAAAATAATCGATCTGAAAAAAACAGATTATACAAAATGAGCTTAAAAGTGGCAACTTACGTTTGTAATACTTTTTATTTGAAAATTATAAGGTGGCAAAAAGTTTCCCATGAAGACACAAAAAATTGAAAAAGTGCAAATCTGCCAATATGCACCGAGGCCCTTAAGGGTTGATCGTCGATTGTGAGGCAAAAACGGGGTTTTCAATAGCCAATTGTCGCAAAATTACAAATTATTGGACCAAGTTTTACTTTTTCTGATATATTTAACAAAATGCTAGCATGCTATAAAACAATCGAAGTGACAGATGGCTCGTCAATTAGAAACGTGTTTATAAAACTGACGGAATTATTTTTTAATGTATCACCCCCTGAGTTTTTAAGGTACAAAATGATTATTAGTTAAATTAACGCGACAGAACGTGACAGTCATATCAAAAGCTTGTTTCAAACAAATTCTTGGATTTGGCTTCAGTATCATCAAAAAAAAAATATTTTGACCCTATTTCAGGGCTCAATCCCTGGATTTGAAAGTTATATATTCGAATCCTACATAAATTTGCAGCTAAAGAGTCCGTGCAGATCAGTATGGAGAGTCTTGTCATAATTTCTTTCTCAGTTTTTTGTAAATAGTGTTTTGATTTTTCAAAAATCAAGAAATTTCAACTTTTTTCATACCAAATATTTATGAAACCATCAAAAAGTGCTTTTCTGACCATGTATCAAAACAAAACGATTACTCAAATGCTTGTAATTTTCCATATTTTCATAAAAAACGTAATAAAATACAATTTGAAAAATTTGTTTCTAGAGCCTCATTTTGCGACGACCACCCCATTAATAACACCCGCAATCTTCGAAGCTACTGAACATTACTATTTTCTTACAGCTTACCATATTCTTTGTATTTTCTTCTAAAGTCTCATAAATAATGAATAAATTTCAAACTCGAATTTCTCTAGGCAAAAGCAGAACAAGTCGCAAATAAATGTTAATATCATACAACTTAACTATCCAACAGATAAATTCTGGTTTCGTACAAATCGTTAAAGATTATAACCCTTGGAGCGATCCAATCATAAATAACACTTTTAAAGGACAGATATATTTTCCATTGTTACATTTTATTTTTGATTGGAATAAGCGTAGTGTTTGATTTTCTACCCTGATTTTAAAGAAACATGACTTTGTGAAAAACAAAAGACTGAAAGTTTATAGCATCTTACTATGCACATTTATATTTGAGACCAGGGGTGGGCACATTCGAAAAAATTTTGGATCGGATCGGAGTTATTTCGACTACAAGACGAAATTAAAATTTTTAATCGTAATTAAAGATCAAAAGTAAGTTTTTCGAAAAAATTAAAATAAATAAATATTAACTTTTACTATTGAAATGAAAAAATGAATAAATATAAACTATATAAAATTTTTGAAATGCATTTTTAATTGTGCTATCAAAAAGTCATTATTCATCCTAAAATTACAAAGATAGCTTAAAAACTGTAGATTTAACCGATCAGATCGTTTTTTGGAAAAAATTGGATCGGATCGGTGGCCTTCTCGAAAAAATTGGAACGGATTGGTATCCCTCGCAAAAAAAATTCGATCGAATCGGATCGATTTTTCCGATCCGATCCAACCGATCTAATCCAATTGTGCCGACCCTTATTTGAGACCTTTTGCAGGCCATATTATCATAATAAGTTTCAACTAAATATTTAATTGAAAACGCCTTTCAGACTTTTTTGGTCAATTATCATTACTTTGGAAATATGTTTTCATCCATTTATTTGTCCAGGTATTACCAAAAATTCTTGAATGTTTATTACTTTGAATCAAAATCGTTAACAATCATTGACCGGGAAATTACAATGATTGACTTGTGTACTAAGCATTTTGAATAACCCCGTAAGCAAGCAAGTGCACTTCGGCACTTACAAATTTAGAAAACATATTTAAAACGAAGATAGGTTAACTCCAAAAATTATTCAAAAAAATTTTTTAACTACAAAAAAATATTCAAAAAACATTTTAAGTCGAATTTTTTTCAATTTAACTAACAAATTCATTAGATTATTAATCCTGCAGCTTTAATATCTTAATTCCAATTTGTTTAGTCTGACTTTGCTTGAAGTATTTTGTTTTTCTCTGAAACATCGCATGGAAGCCAAACAATTATTTTTTCAGTATAAAAAAGAAAGATAAAACAATTTTGAATCCGAGGTCAAGGACTAATTTGATTATTTCCTGCAAATTAACCTGGTGCAGTGGTCTTTAAATTTTAAGTATGAGATATGGAATCGTTAGAAGAAGGCTCGACCTACAAACAAGTATCCTCAGATTTTTCACAACTGCCCTAGAATTATTCTGGGGCGTGATTGAAAAGTACCAAAAAGCGGCACCTACCCCCTAAAACTCAAAATTAGCAACAAGAAATTCCAAGAAATGTGATTTTCGTTTTGAAGGCGTTTTCTTGATTTGGCAATGTAGGAAATCTTAGTCAGCCGGTAGTATTGTGAGATATTTTATGATTATTGTTCATGAGCAATTTTTGATCTGATATATTTTATTGATCATAAATTATGATCATTGATTATCATTTAATAGCATTTTTATTGCGATTATAATTCATACATTTTAAATCTGAGAAATCATTTTTTGTGGGTGGTTTTTTATTTCACTTATCAGACAGGTCGTCGACGCTATTGACCAAAAATTACTATCTCCAAGATTAAGGTTGCAATAAAGCCCGAAAGTTTCAAAATTCCAGATTATTGAGGACTTGACTTCTCTATTTTACGTTGCAATACTTCGATTCTTGAAAATGCATGAATATGTTGAAATGGACGAAAACGCTAGCAGTAGTCAAAATTAATAATTTCAGGCTGGCTACTAAACGGGATGTCTTTAATCCTCTTTTTTATCCCTTTTATACCACAAAATAATAACGATTTGGGAATAAGGATGAAAAATCGCCAAAAAGCCATCCCTTTTGGAAGTCTGATTAAAATAGCTATCAGAGACTTTTCAAGGGGGGAGCCCCATAACGCTGGCTCAATATCGCCGACTTTGCGCAGATTGCCGAATTTGCCAATATCGCTGAAAAAATCTACGAAATTAACGATTTTTAGCTAACATTCCTCAAGTGCCTATATATCGCCGAAAGAGCAAATATCGCCGAAATCTGAGAAAATTAAGGGGGGTGGTGTGAGTGATTTCTGAGATTTTGGAGGCTTGGTACGGCTAAACTAATGACGGTACAACATTTCTCATCAAAACATATGAAAGATCTATCTTTGATCTCGCGATTCCATTAGACAGTTCAGTACCACTCTCACCAACCATCTGGTTAAGCGCGGTTAAACACGAGTCCCTCCGCTTTTTTTGAAGAAATAAGGATCGTAGAACGTATATCGGAAAGTTTTGAAATCCGGAAAATTGTCTGAATTTTAATGAATGGGAGCTTGTCTATTCGATTTTTGCCTCATGGGTCAGCAATCTGGTTGAATTTGCCGAAAAATGGTGTTTTTCGACGTTTTGATACAGGGCTTTGTCTGTGGAAATGCCAGAAACGTCATTTTCGGAATATAACAAGCACAAGGGTTGGTGAACATCGAATGGGAAGTACCTTTTTTGAATTTCGGCCTGATTAGCTGTAAGTCGACAAAAAAGTGCGCGAAATCGAAAATTTTGAACATAAAAGTGAGAATGAGAAAATCTAAGTGCCACCAAAAGATTTCTTGTATACGATTTGCTGGAACGATAGAAGCAACTATGATCTCATTTTCAACACAATGGATTCTAGAAAAAAAATAGGGTTTTTCTATAAATATTTGTTTTGCTCTCTAGCACTGTTTGTGTTAAAATGAGACCATAGTTGCTCATATCGTTTCCAGCAAATCGTATACAAGGAATTTTTTGCTGGCATTTAGATTTTCTAATTTTCACTTTTATGTTCAAAATTGTCGATTTCGCGCACTTTTTTGTCGATTTACAGCCAACCAGGCCGAAATTCAAAAAAGTACTCCCCATTTAATGTTCATCAACCCTTGGGCTTGTTATATAATATAACTTATATTCCGAAAATGACGTTTCTGGCATTTTCACAGAAAAAGCCTTGTATCAAAACATCAAAAAACACCATTTTTCGGCATGTTCAACTAGATTGCTGACCCTTGAGGCAAAAATTGAAAAAAATAGCTCCTATTTACTAAAATTCAGACAATTTTCCAGATTCTCACTAAATCTCAAAACTTTCCGATATAAGCTCTAGGATCCTTGTTTCTTTGAAAAAAGCTGAGGGACTCGTGTTTAACCGTGGTAACCAGATGGTTGGTGAGAGTGGTACTGAATTGTCTAATGGAATCGCGAGATCAATCATAGATCTTTCATATGTATTGATGAGAAATGTTGTACCGTCATCAGTTAAGCCGTACCAAGCCTCCAAAATGTCAAAAATGACTCACACCACCCCCTTAAAAGGGTGATTTCAAGAAAATTAAAAATAAATTTTTTGACTGCGGATAACCCAGGTTCAAGAAGTGCAAATAACTACTATTTAGTAATGCGGTTCTTAGCATAGCCAGAACCTAGCTAGCAGGTTGGGGGAAAATTTATACTTTAAAGTTTAAATTAAGTTATTCAACTAAGTCATAAAATAAAATGATCGCAGTAAAAAAATTAAAAGTTATCACAAAACCAAATTTGTGTCTGTAGACAACACGATATTTGTATTTGAATTTGTCAGAAGTACCAAGACATAAATTTAATGAGGACTTTTGATCTCATTTAATTTCATCTTAGCAGCTAAGGCCAGATCAAGCTCAGACTAAGCTCCGATACATTTCGAATTTCTTACTCTTGCTAACAACATCGAAAAACGTTAACATCAATAATAAAAATTAATACAGTTAGGCATTTTTGACGAGATTGGCACTTTCGGCGATATGGGAACTGAAAGGAATTGTTTCGTTCAAAAATGAAAAAAACTCGTGGTCCTTCCAAATCACGTCATAATTTGAAAAGTTTTCTCATTTTATAGAGAGTTTACAATTATTGTTTACCTATCAGGTTTACCTATTAAGTTAACCTATTAGGTTCAAATGCGGTGAAGTACCGAAATGTGTAGAATAAAGAACTCTACTACAGAACTCTACTAGTACAGAAAATTAAAAAAAGTATATTTGCGAAATTTTGTCTTGAAATATGACGTCATTCAAAAAACGCTCACACAGTTTCGGCGATATTGGCAAAAATTATGCTAAAATCGTGAAATTGCTTAGGTTTTTCCGGCAATATTGGCAAATTCGTCATTAAAACCCCCCACTGTAGAACTTAATTACATTAAACATAAGTTAAAATTTCGGGTTTATTGTTCAATCTTATCATACAAAGTAAATGAACGTTGTTGGCAGAATTCGAAACCACAAAACACATAAAAATGTATCATTAAAACATTTTGTGTCTGTAGACAACGCTGTATTTTTGGATCGTCAGAAGACACAAATTTGTTTTTATAATGACTTTTGATTCACGGTAGTATAATTTCAGTCCAAACATTTTTAAAGGTACAGTCTTCGGTCTCTTAGTGGTACAAATACGGTATTTGAAATACCGACCCTAAAGAGACCCGATTACGCACCATTTATTTTTATTTAAAAACACATGTTTCACAAAATCTGTTTTTCGCTAATTATGTCAGAATAAATGACCTTTTGGTCGAAAATAAAATGATATTTTATGTCTCAAAAACCGGATAAAAAAAGTTATTTTAGACATACGTGACATTGTTATCTATTGTTATTTGGTATACATCAAACGGTGTAGATCATTGGTGTCAGGCTTGTGAAGGGATGCATCCCCGACCGGATTTTCTATCCCCATCCCCATTTTTTGACTATCTTTTGCTTAAACCTACGCAAAAAAGGGATGGAAAACCTACGCAAAAGTCATCCCTTTCACAAGCCTGATTGGTGTAGATCAAACGATAACAGCCCATTTTCAACCCTGATAGAGACCCATTAACCTCGTGAGGGTTTCCGAATTATAGTAAGCCCTTGACTTGTCAAAGTTCGTTGAATATTTCGATATTTCTTGATTTTATTTCGGCAGTAAGATTAATAGAACACATTTCTTGCTTGTAGAAAATAATAAAATTTTAAAATAACTTTAATGTTCTTGATTGGCCCAAAGTTCTAGTTTAAACTTTAAGTACCTCAAATTGCATAACAACCTGCAGATAGATCAATTTTGTTGCCAAGAGCATACTAAACCATCAGTTGATAAAATTCGATAGTTTTATTTGGCCCAATCAGAGACCACTGAATCAATTCCTGACTATAATATCCAAAATTTTGAAAAAATTTTGTTAATTTTTATTGGTTGATTAACCGATTTGAATGTCAAGGTTCTGCTAAAAAATAATTTGTTGATACGGTCCTTTCATTTTTTTCTTCAAGTCATATAAGTGTGTACAAATTCTGTTGGAAGTACCAAAATCGAATCTGGCCCAGGGCACTTTTTAGAGCTCACTCTGCATTTTGGTCAAAAATAGCCTCACAGTTGCATAGAAATTTGGCCTATTTATACAGAGAAATTTATAAAAGATGATCTTGCTATGGATTTATTGTATATTTGGAGCCAGGAGTCAGGAAATGATAGAATTAGATATGTTGGAAATTATAGGAAATTTAGATGAAAATGGATTTGCTCGAATCAAACGTGCCGAAACACCAATAATAACAGGCTTGGTCATAAAACAGAATACCTAAGTAAATTTAAAATCTGAGAGTAACAGGTTTAGAAGAAATTTCATAAGGAGACGTTAATCCGCCTAATTTTAAAACAAATTACTGTTCTGTAAACTTTATTTTCTGAATAATTCAAACGAATGCATAATTCTTGTCTTTATCAAATTGAGCCAATTCAAAAACCTCAGTCAAAAGCAAAATTTTCAACAATAATAATAAGGCTGGTTATCGTTCAAAATTTGTTTTTACGAATATGAGTTATCAAATGTACATATCATTTTTTTTAAACATATCTGTTATTCTACAAGTGTACACCATAATTTGTAGTGTACACAATATATCACCCTTACCTGAAAAATAAATTTCAGAGTTTGATGAACTCATATCCATTATTATGCCCAGGTCACTTTCAAAACTTATTTGCCTGTCAAAAGAATAGGGAATAAGTTTTTAAAGTGACCCTGGCATAATAATGGATATCCAGTAAAAACCATACAAAACTGTTTGTTGGGATATGCTAAGATTTCATCATAGACTTTTCCAAGAAAAAAGTGTGCCATGCTATGAGTGTACACGATAATTAATTGTGTACACAAACATCATTATACTGCACTAATATTTGTACTTAAATTTGTGTCAGTGAATTTAAAACTGAAAAGCAAATTTTTATCATTCAAAAACCAAGAATGTTATACTTTCACTGTCCAAGAGAACAGACTCACAACCATCACATAATTCACTAGGAGGTCTACGACAAATTGAAAATTTTTTTTTGTTGAATATATATAAAACATATAAAACAAATTTTTAATTATAACTTTTTGTTAGAGGATTCAGAAATGATTATTTATTGTCATTAACTGTTTTTAAGATTCCAAATATGTTCTTTGATTTTTTATTTATAATACCACGAGCCATAACGAAGCCCGATAGTCTATCGGCGATAGATTTCGCAGCTGAAATCAGCAAATTATCATCATATTTTCTTAAAAAAATCATAAAACTGCTGTGAAGTTATAAGGACTCTAGCATCATTTTTGTCCTTATAAAAATCATTTCGTCGATTTTTGATGTTTTGCTCTCACCGCTACTGAGACGAATTTCAACAAAAAAAACAGGACACGCAGAAATGTTTTAAAGATTCGCAAATATGTTCTTTGATTTTCAATTCAAAATACCACGGGCTAGCAAACGAAGCCCGCATAGATTTTGCAGTTTTTTGGCTATGAGCGAATTCAAACAAGTACTTGACAAGCAGTGACCGACCTCAAATTCCGGGTCTAGGCGCGACTGCATGTGGATTCGGCGAAAACCCTAAGCCCCCTGATTATAAAAAACAGCAAGCTGAATGTGGACTTTTTTACTAAAATAAGAACAAACAACGTTGTTAAGTCCACCCCTAGAATTATAAAAAGGGGCAACTGGGTGTTGGAAGTGACTTAACAATTATTTCCGGCTAAAATAATTTAATATAAAAATTACGACTCATTAGTATTTTGGCTCGATCAAATTATTCAATAGTCATTTTTCGAACAAAAACTTGACATTGTGTTTAAACTGCTGAAAAAACTTGACATAATTAATTCAAGATATGATTTCTACGGAGGCAGGTTTTTTTGATATAAATATGTTACAATTTTCAAATGCAGAATCATACCCAAAAATCTATTAATTTCAAATTAATTTTTTACGCTTTTAAATGGAATATGATATTCCAGAACTAAAATATTCAACAAGGAAATTTGAAATCTGGAATGCCCATTTTTACTTGCCATAGCCCAGGACAGCGTAATTTTAATCTCTCATTTTTCACATAAAAATTGGATTTGATTATTTCAAGTGTCATAAAAATACGGTTAATAAAGTACTATAAACATTAAGTGTGCAAACAAAAAGTGTCCGCGCACGGCAATAAACTATCTGTTAAGTCAGAATTTATAATTGTTACGAGAATAAATAACAGCAATGTTATATTCTATTAATATTTCAGAACTTACATTACGAGATATCGAAAATTGACAGTTTAAAACACCTTTTACTGTTCACATATGAAAATTGTAACTGACCCAAAATTCTGGGTTTTTGTGCATTTGCAAAAAAATTTTTCAGAGAGCAACATACTGAGCTCACAAAACGACCGAACTAATCAAACCAAGACAGTATTAGTGTTGGAATCTTAAAGCGACAGCACGACCAGAACTTGAAGCTCAGGTATTAAAATCCAATAAATTAGAATCTCATTCTGCGATATAAAAAATATAAAAAAAGGTTCACAAATACACAGTGTAGTAGAGGAGCTTCCTCATCACGCTTTTTCTTTTCTGAGACTAATTTTGATGACTCCACTTTTGGGAAAAAAATGAAAAAATGCACGCACCAATTACTACGAGACAGACATATATTTTTCTTGAAAAGAGCTTTGTCTATTCGGTCCATCAATCACTTTTTATCGATGGAACTTTGCCGTGGTCAAAATTTAAAAGGGAAAATTCATTCAGTTGTTATATAATATTCCGTTTTATACGAATTTTGATAATTCAACTTTCAGTTATCCTATTTGTTTTTCGTATATGAAAAAAGATCTGCAAATTCAGTATTTTGAACTTTTCGAATTTATCAAAAAATCAATTTTGAAAAAATTTTCAAAATTTTATTGCAGCCTAAAATATATCAGATTAGATGTGAATTGCTACCATAAAATCCATTTGCCTGTCATTTCCAAATACGAAAATTCGACTGTGTAGCGGTACACATTAGTAGGATATGCGTAAAAAAATGGTGAGACATTCGTAGGAAGCAATTTAATAAAAACGACATTTACTTTTATTCTGGCGGTTAATCGAGGTACATTTTTTCTTCCGTATGAATCCGTAAAAATATTGACTTTGTATGTAAAAAAAATGACAATCCTGAGTTAGAGGCCTGTTGTTGCAGAAAGTTTTTGTATTTGTTAGAAAATATTGTGGCAAATATAATTTTTGAACGAATTCTAAATTTAAATTTGCATACTGGAACTATTATAATGATATTCGAATTAGGACTTTTTAATATGACCAAACGCTGCAGAAACCATTAACAGAGAATTAAATTAAAAAATGGTCGTACCGGTTTCATTTCTTATGTGAGAGCATTTCGCTTTTAAAAGAATTTTAAAGAATTTATATTTGGCGAAATATCATTGGAAAATTAAAAATCAAGAACCTAAGTCACGAACGAGAAAACAATGTTTTCCGCGAGAAAAAATTGCGGAATTGGTGGAGTTTTCTTCTTTGACAGAATTAGAATTACAAAATGATACTCTCAGTTGCTCAATTTGCTTATGATTCACTTAAAAAGAAAAAAAAAAAACAACCAATTGATGTGTTTTTCTGAACTGTAATAACTTTTAATTGCTGATTATGAGGGTGAAACTTGGTATAAGTTGTGAATTAATTAAACAATTTTATAATACTTTTTATAATTTGAAATTTTTTTACTTCTCAAATTTGGTTAATATTGAAAGTCCAGAGTTGTTTCGTTCTGTTAATTTAAGCAACAATTTTTCGGCAAAATTTTAAGCCACAATTTTTTTCGGCTTAGAATGACGCAAAAAAAAATCTTTATAAGATGCACAAATAAAATTCGGCAAACAAATTTATTTTCATTTTGTGTATTACAAATCGGCGCCAAATAAAAACTGGTGTTCTTTCCGATACGGCTTGGTTTATGCGTATATTTTTTAGTTAATTGTCAATTAAAAATATTTGTTTTCAAAATTTTTTCTCTTAACGATTTTTTTCACCAACATTTATACTGTAATAATTATTCAAATCTGTGAAAACATAGTTTTGCTTGAAAAGAATGACTTTTAATTATTTCTTCTTATTTCATTAATTTGACTGATCTAACTAAGAATTTGTACCTGTCTGTTCTCTCAATAAAGTTAAACTATGGGAATTTTTTTTCTCTTATGCAATCTAGAATGAACATAATGGAAATTTATTTCTCTCTGGAGAATATTATCATAAATGCTACATAACTTCTGTAACATAAGTATTGCGAATTTACGAAAATATTCTTAAGTAGTGGTTAAAACACAAAATTCCTGAAGATTTAGTCTACGTGGAATTCACACTTCCAAAATTTAATCCCCCGCGGGCGCACAGAATCTCGAGCGAAAAAACCACAGTTCAGTAACCTTTTTTATAATCAGGGGGGCTTCAGTTTTTCGGCAAACCGACATGCAGTCGAATGACGATCCCAAATTCCGGCTCACTGAACTCATTTTTTTATGCTTTGCCAACGTACCAATTTTTTTCAAATTCGAAACTTTCCTCAAAGTGTGTTCCCTATCTTTGAAATCAACCAATTATAATGTTTTTTGATCAAAATAAAAGTCGATTGTGCTCGTGGAGTGGACCAATCTTCTGCATTGGAATGAAATATCTTGTATTTCCCGACTGGCCTGGAAACAGTTTAACCAATAAAATGCATTTGGAATATTTCTGCAAGTCCTTCCTCTTTTATACAGGAATAGTTCAATTTTACATAACAATTATACAGTGGTTTTTTAGATAATGCCCCTGGACTAGATAAAGCCCCCCTTTTTATGCATATTTGTGAAAAAAGTATCCTGGAGAAAAAAGCTGCCCCTTTCTAGCTTTCGCCCATCTTTTGGCAGTATCTAGAGTCTGATTCTAGACATCAACTGTATAAAATTAAATTCAAATTTATCAACGGATATTATTATACGCAAAAATTAAAGTTCACAAATTTTTGAATCAAGAATTTGATTCAAATTTGTTGCAAGACACAGTTGTAGTATGACGGGCGTTTCTTGAATACAAATTAAAGCCCGTTTTCGGGATTTCATCTGAAAATAGCTTTGAGAATTTTTGAGATTCTGCCTTGATTTTATATATGGTAATGAATCATTGGTTATCTCATAATGATATGCTTCTGATTGTCAATGACAATTTGTCATGCTCAAATTTTGTGTTATTTTAAGTGGTCCAGGACGATTTTTTATGTATTTGTATTGAATTTATCAAAAGATCGTCATAAAAGAACTCGATCTGCCTTGCACGGGCGGAAATAAATTAGTTCTTAAAGAAGCTGGTTCGACCTCTAAAGGAATTTGTGGGAAAAAACCTCCACCAATTACATCAACGGCAAATGCGATGGAATTTGTACTGATGCTGAATGCACCTGGAAAACATGTAAGTCCGAGTTAAAAACATCATTTTTTCGTCAATCATAATTCAGTTATCGAACCATTTGTCAAATAATGAACTTAATGTGAGTCTACGACAAATAAAGAACGAACAAATTGAGTAATAATGTCGATGTTTGAGGAGGTCTTACGAAATTTACATCAAAACTAATGGCGTGCCGTCACGGGGTGCCGGCACTGCCGTGAGTCCGACAGATTGCACCATTCTCAATATTTTAGTGAAAAACAATTGCATTATTCAAAAAAAATTCAGTGACGCGCGTTAAAATTTGAGTTTCCGAATCAAAAAAATTAATTGTTTAAAAAATTTTAATTTTGATGATTCAGGATTTAAATATAACTCGAATTTTCAAAAAAAAAGAGATCAGAATAGGTTTTAATGAGCTGTAATGTATTTAAATAAATTCTTATCTTGGATATCGTTATTTAGGCACAAAAATCGTAACTGAATGAGCCAATGAGCGGCACTTTCTAGCAAATGGGTAGTCAGCTGCAATTGGAACTTATATTTTCAGTTTTCTGCCACAATACTAATTTTGAAGACCGTTTTCACAGTCGTGGTTCACGATTGTGGCAGAAAACTGAAATTTTCCAATTCAACATTGATGTTACATAGCCTGTCGCCTGAATTTAAGTGCGTCAGACTAAAAGTAATACGCTGAATATAACTCCATATACGATTGTTTTAAAATAATATCATCGTTCGATCCGTGCAAAATTATTTATTTTTTCAGTTTAAAAGATAGAGCAATGAGTCTATCAACCGGCTATATCAAACTCAGTACAACGTATTCATTTTTGCCTTGACACCAATTGAAACTCATGCGGTACACATGGTGGAAAATTTAAATGGAAAAATTGATTGGGATGGTACCTTTTTGATTGGGTGGTAGTACATCGGAGAACTTCAAAATAGAGTTTATTGTTATCTGTGGTATGTCTAATTGTTGTCATAGTTTATACTTAATCACAAAACGTATGATTAAATAATGTTTACATTTTCTCTAAAAGTTGTAATTTTTCGCAGCGAGTTGTTAGTCTTAAATAACATTGCTCAATTTTTTTAATCTTATTAAAGAGATCTATGAAAATATATTCTGTGAAGGATGACAGATCTTCGTGAAACATGGGATATTTCAAAACCTATGATAAAGTTTGACAAACTGTAAGTACGCAAAAGAATGTCGATAACTTGATTTCGATATATATCGACGATATTTTGTTAGCAAACAGTATATTGCATACTGTATTAAAGATGCACTTATCGATATTTTTTGATTTCGAGTTACAACTTGTCAATAAAAGTACAAATTTTCCAATAATAATATGATGAAATTGTACATTTTAAAGAAAAAGTCGGGTTAATAGTAATTCGTCGAAAAATAGGAAATTGCGATTTTCAAATATATAAGGCAACTTTTACTTACATTTGTAAGTTACGAATCTGTTCTGGATCATATTTTTCAGCACTAAATTTGAAGGAAAAACGCAATATTTACGGTTTAAGTCAAGATAAGTAAATTACGGCTAAAAAACTCATTTTTATCAAATAGTGCCATTCAGGTCCTGAATTTCAGGAAAAAATTCTAGACTTAAAAAGTAAACACATAATTTTTATTTTGTAATATTGAAATTTGGTACTCGAAAACGATGCGCAAAAGATTGCTTTATATTTTAAAGTTGAAATTTTCGATTTTTCCACGAACTACATTTTCGACGAATTACTATTCACCGAAAAGTCTATGACAATTATTGTACGTCAATACAAGTGGATTGTGATTTCTCCAAGCACTACGATTAATGGAGATAATGAATGATTATAGATTATTTAGCAAAATACAAAAAAATGGACAGTTACAGTTAAGTGATCTTAAAAATATTTTATATAATGAATTCAGCCTAATTCATGTTAAAATGCAGATTATTTTTGATATGATCTCACATATTCTTAGTTGAGTCAAAGTTTCACGTAAAAAACAATGGTTTACGGAGATTAAGGCTATATAGTAATAGTATCAGTAGCGAGAATAACTATTGCTTTTGCTTCAAGTCCAACTTTTTTCTAAGCATAATCTGATTATGTTCTGTGTTGTAAAATACGCTCTTCTAAAGGGAAAATAATGACATAAGCGCATTTCGTACCAAGATATTACGTCAATGATTTCATCTGTTTATTTTGAAACATGACGGATGATATGAAATTAACGGGATTTGAATTTAGAAACAAGATTATACGTGTTTAATGAAAAATCGTATTTCTATCAATGATAACTGATTTAATTTATTAAGATAACGAGTCACTTTTTTTAACCCTCACACCCTTTGATATCTAAGCAAAAAAAAATTTCGGGAGCAAAACGGCGCAGAAATAACATCCTCACAGACCTACAATTCAAATATGTCATAGAGTTTGCAATTTGATTTCCAAAATTTTATACGATAGCCGTTCGAAGTTTATTTCTTCCTGACGTTTTTAACGGATTTTCGTCAAAATTTCTTAAAAATTAATTGTGTGAAAACGATTACATGAATATGAAATTCTGAGGAAGCAAGTTTTTTAGGAAGTATTTGAGGATTCTTTGATATAAGTTTATTTTATCTGCAGCTCTTATACGAAAGAATAATTTTTTCACAAGTGAATTTTTTATGAAACTCAAAATAATGAAAAAAAAATATTTTTCAAAAAATTATTTTCGAAAAATTTAACGGGCATTTAACCCAAATAGAGCCAAAAAAGACAAATCGATCAACTATAGAACATAAGGTGGTAGTGATTTTGAGGTTCAGCTGATTAGNGTACGGTTTTTTTTGAGAACTTAATGATCTTTAAAACTTAAATCAAGGCTTAATCTCCATTAAGTATTTTTGGACTTAAATATATTTTTTTTTCACTATTTAATGGAAAAAAAGTATTTTTTTTGTAATTAAATAGAAAAATATTCAATGAGAAAAAAGTATTTTTTTTCGTAATTAAATAGAAATAATTTTTTTTTGTACGTTATCAAAAATTTTCTATTTTTATTCAATTGAAATGATTCCCTTTCCAAGCTTTTCAGACATGGGCACTGGCCGTTTTGGCTTGATTAGCACTCCCTCCTTTACATTTTCAGCGTTCATAAATGTTCGTTTGATTATTGTGTACACTTTCAGGCCGTTACTATATAATGCGCAAAAGCAAATAATGCTTAATGATCTTTATTTATTTTTGTGTACTTAATGATAATTAGGTCGCCCCAGAGGTACACAAAAAAGTACACAAAAATAAATAAAGTTCATTAAGCATTATTCTACTTTTGCAATCATTAATATCACAGCAAGTTTTTCCTTAGAAAAAACTATTCATATCAAATACAATAATGAATAAAATGTACTAAGGTTCTCAATTTAATATTTTTTAATTCATTATAAATGTTTTTGATCGAAATAAAAGTCGATTGTGCTCGTGGAGTAGACCAATCTTCTGCATTGGAAATGAAATATCTTGTATTTCCCGACTGGCCTGGAAAACAGTTTAAACCAATAAAATGCATTTGGAATATTTCTGCAAGTCCTTCCTCTTTTATACAGGAATAGTTCAATTTTACATAACAATTATACAGTGGTTTTTTAGATAATGCCCCCTGGACTAGATAAAGCCCCCCCCTTTTTATGCATATTTGTGAAAAAAAGTATCCCTGGAGAAAAAAGCTGCCCCTTTCTAGCTTTCGCCCATCTTTTAGGCAGTATCTAGAGTCTAGATTCTAGACATCAACTGTATAAAATTAAATTCAAATTTATCACGGATATTATTATACGCAAAAATTAAAAGTTCACAAATTTTTGGAATCAAGAATTTGATTCAAATTTGTTGCAAGGACACAGTTGTAAGTATGACGGGCGTTTCTTGAATACAAATTTAGAAGCCCGTTTTCGGGGATTTCATTCTGAAAATAGCTTTGAGAATTTTTGAGATTCTGCCTTGATTTTATAATATGGTAATGAATCATTGGTTATCTCATAATGATATGCTTCTGATTGTCAATGACAATTTGTCATGCTCAAATTTGTGTTATTTTAAGTGGTCCAGGACGATTTTTTATGTATTTGTATTGAATTTATCAAAAGATCGTCATAAAAGAACTCGATCTGCCTTGCACGGGCGGAAATAAATTAGTTCTTAAAGAAGCTGGTTCGACCTCTAAAGGAATTTGTGGGAAAAAACCTCCACCAATTACATCAACGGCAAATGCGATGGAATTTGTACTGATGCTGAATGCACCTGGAAAACATGTAAGTCCGAGTTAAAAACATCATTTTTTGCGTCAATCATAATTCAGTTATCGAACCATTTGTCAAATAATGAACTTAATGTGAGTCTACGACAAATAAAGGAACGAACAAATTGAGTAATAATGTCGATGTTTGAGGAGGTCTTACGAAATTTAATCAAAACTAATGGGGTGCCGTCACGGGGTGCCGGCACTGCCGTGAGTCCGACAGATTGCACCATTCTCAATATTTTAGTGAAAAACAATTGCATTATTCAAAAAAAATTCAGTGACGCGCGTTAAAATTTGAAGTTTCCGAATCAAAAAAATTAATTGTTTAAAAAATTTTAATTTTTGATGATTCAGGATTTAAAATATAACTCGAAATTTTTCAAAAAAAAAGAAATCAGAATAGGTTTTAATGAGCTGTATATGTATTTGAATAAAATTCTTATCTTGGATATCGTTATTTAGGCACAAAAATCGTAAATAAATGAGCCAATGAGCGGCACTTTCTAGCAAAATGGGTAGTCAGCTGCAATTGGAACTTAAATTTTCAGTTTTCTGCCACAATACTAATTTTGAAGACCGTTTTCACAGTCGTGGTGCACGATTGTGGCAGAAAATTGAAATTTTCCAATTCAAACATTGGTGTTACATAGCCTGTCGCCTGAATTTTAAGTGGCGTCAAGACTAAAAGTAATACGCTGAATATAACTCCATATACGATTGTTTAAAATAATATCATCGTTCGATCCCGTACAAAATTATTTATCTTTTTCAGTTTAAAAGATAGAGCCTAATGAGTCTCTCAAACCGGCTATGTATCAAACTTAGTACAACGTATTCATTTTTGCCTTGACACCACTTGAAACTCATGCGGTACACATGGTGGAAAATTTAAATGGAAAAATTGATTGGGATGGTACTTTTTTGATTGGGGTGGTAGTACATCCGGGGTACTTCAAAATCGAGTTTATTGTTATCTGTGGTTATGTCTAATTGTTGTCATAGTTTATACTTAATCACAAAACGTATGATTAAAATAATGTTTACATTTTCTCTAAAAGTTGTAATTTTTCGCAGCGAGTTGTTAGTCTTAAATAAATTGCTCAATTTTTTTTTAATCTTATTAAAAGAGAATCTATGAAAATATATTCTGTGAAGGATGACAGATCTTCGTGAAACATGGGATATTTCAAAACCGTATGATAAAGTTTGACAAAACTGGTAAGTACGCAAAAGAATGTCGATAACTTGATTCGATATAATATCGACGATATTTTTGTTAGCAAACAGTATATTGCATACTGTATTAAAGATGCACTTATCGATATTTTTTTGATTTCGAGTACAACTTGGTCAAATAAAAGTACAAATTTCCAATAATAATATGATGAAATTGTACCATTTTAAAGAAAAAGTCGGGTTAATAGTAATTCGTCGAAAAATAGGAAATTGCGATTTTTCAAATATAAGGCAACTTTTACTTACGATTTGTAAGTTACGAATTGTCTGGATCATATTTTTAGCACTAAATTTGAAGGAAAAACGCAATATATACGGGTTTAAGTCACAGATAAGTAAATTTACGGCTAAAAATCTCATTTTTTATTGAAATAGTGCCATTCAGGTCCTGAATTTCAGGAAAAAATTTCTAGACTTAAAAAGTAAACACATAATTTTATTTCTTGTTATATTGAAATTTGGTACTGAAAACGATGCGCAAAAAGATTGCTTTATATTTTTAAAGTTGAAATTTTCGATTTTTCCACGAATTACATTTTGCACGAATTACTATTCACCCGAAAAAGTCTGATGTACAATTATTGTACGTCAATACAAGTGGATTGTGATTTCTCCAAGCACTAACGATTAAATGGAGATAATGAAATGATTATAGATTATTTTAGCAAAACTACAAAAAAAATTGGACAGTTACAGTTAAGTGATCTTAAAAAATATTTTATATAATGAATTCAGCCTAATTCATGTTAAAAATGCAAATTATTTTTGATATGATCTCACATATTCTTAGTTGAGTCAAAGTTTCACGTAAAAAACAATGGTTTACCGGAGATTAAAAGGCTATTATAGTAATAGTATCAGTAGCGAGAATAACTATTGCTTTTGCTTCAAGTCCAACTTTTTTCTAAGCATAATCTGATTATGTTCTGTGTTGTAAAATACGCTCTTCTAAACGAAAATAATGACATAAGCGCATTTCGTACCAAGATATTACGTCAATGATTTCATCTGTTTATTTTGAAAACATGACGGATTGATATGAAATTAACGGGATTTGAATTTAGAAACAAGATAATACGTGTTTAATGAAAAATCGTATTTTTATCAAAGCAAAATTAAGTGCTGACAGTCAGCACTAGTTTAATTTTAAATGAAAATCGATGCATTTAAAAACGATAAATTATTGTAATTCTTCAATACGCTGAATTATAAAAAATGAATAATTTTGCAATTATGAATAATCTGATATCAAAAATTATGAAAATATCATATCCATTTATCACACTTTTGTTAAGATCTCGGCCCCGTGTAGTAACGGAGTGCAAAATGATATGTGAGTGAGCCTCCCGGCAGACCTACTAATACAAATTCAACTTCTTAAATTCAGCCCACAATTTAATAACATACTATTGACATCTAATATTTTTCTTTGCTTATTTGTTGGGTTTTGCCACCGCAACTATCACACGTTCAATTAAAAATATAGAACTTTCTGACATTTCCATAATATTATTATTTTTTCTATTAAAATTCGTTAATAAATATATCGATTACGGGGCCTCCTAGGCATTTTTTGCTATTTTTTAGCCACCATTTTTAACTTATTCGGCTTTGGAAAACGACTCATTCGATTAAGCTCTTAGATAGGTCAAACAAAGCACAAATATAAAGAAAAAAGTAAATTTTTAAAAATGTTTTGAATCAGACCATTGTTTTCAATTTGTTTTTTTGAGCTATCTAAGAACTTTATCGGATTAGTGGTTGTCATAAGCTGAATTTTATAGAAATTTTGGCTGAAAAAGTAGCAAAAAATGCTCAGAAGGCCTCGTTATCGATATGATATCCAAGTAACGATTTTGTCAGCGTATTTTTCGAATGAGTTTTTATACTTAACCCCTGGAATCACAGAAAAAAAAGTTTCGTCAAGGCACCAGAGCCGATATATCGGCTCTACTTTGGACGTTGTTAACAGAAAGCTCAACGTAGTTGAAGCTCCAATTACTTTTGCAATATGAAGTTGAGAAGTTACATATGTATATTTTTGCATCAAACATTTCAAATTCTAAAATTTAGATTTTTAGTTCTAGAACATATAGTCTATAATGTCTTCACAAATTATATTTTTTTGGGAACCAACGCACAAGTATCTGCCCTACGTTGCACTTTAATCCGATTAAATTGAAAATTTTGAAATTTCACTTCCAAAAAGAAATATCTGTCCCAAGATACGAAAAAATTTCACTGGTAAGTGTTTTGTATGCTCAAAACACTTTCCTAAAAATTGGCTAATCTCACATTTGTATTTGATGTCTAGTTTCGAAATAATTTATCCGGAAGTAAAACTTCGGCGAAAAATCTCAAAAAATCAACTCCCCATAATATCCGAACCAAATATTCAAAAAATAAATGAGTATTTTTTTCGAAATCACCGCAAAATTCTTAATAATGTGTTCGGAAGAAACAATTCGGTGGCATTTTTTTTGCCCGTTTTAGGTAGGCTCGAGCCGATATATCGGCTCTATGATTCCAAGGGTTAAAGAGCCAACCGAAGTAGTGAATATACTGGAAAAAATCTTCGAAAAACCGTTTTTTGGTTATTTAAAAATGACCTGACTCAATGTTCCTTTTTTCATTGTAGAAGCTTTCATTTTTTCATAAGAGGCTCAACTGCTAAGCCTTAACATTAATGATTCAATTTCGTTAGGAAGTGAGGTTCCATGTTCTCAATTAAATAAGCCATAAATCAATTTTACGCTGCTCAATAAATTTGCTGGCTTTATAATCCTGAATAACATTTATATTTTTGGCTCTTTAGTTAACCAAAACTGTCAAGTAGCCTTTTGGAAGAGTTTTAGTTAACCTACCGCGGTTCAAAACGGTTTAAATCGAATAATTCCGATTCTTATCTTATCCCTACAGATTATGTTTTCATAACTGCAATGTGTAATTCATGGGATTACTCCAAAAATGGTGAAAAATTGGCATAGAAATGACTACCGAGGTACCCTAGATAAAATTCTAGTGATTAATTAATTAACTCTCACCTGCAGCTCTGTGTTTTGAAACACAGATACCAAACTAAAGACCTTCAAAAGTCCCCTTTATTGTTGATATTATTTTTTTTGTGACAATCAGCAATTACTTATATATGTGTCAGGACGTGCAGTGTTCAAATGCTTTTTTGCATTTATAAACTCTCAAAGACTTGGAAGCATACGTTTCTAGTCTTGTTTTTTGCTCGCGCAAGTGAGCGCAGTTACCAAGGTTAAGTAATTATTTATTATTTTGCATAAAAAATGCACAAGATAATGATACAGAATACCAACATCATATCACTAAATTAATATTTTAAATTGATATTTTTGAAAATATTACATGTCGAAGCAAATTATTAAATAAATATTCTTTTAGATCTTAGACTGTAAGCCTCCTACAATGATGGTTCTGACCGGTGACACTAAGTTCATTCGGGACCAGAAGCACAAACAAATGTATTTTGAAGCTTGTCAGGCCAATTTTATTTTTCAAATTTAAAAACTATTTTTTGTAAGTTTTTTATTCCAAAAAATTCAAATTCTTATATTTTTTTTTGCAATTTTGTCAAATTTAGCATTTTTCATTGCAAGTACTGTCTTAAAAACTTTATAAACAATCTTATGGAATGAATAAACAAAAAAACAAGTATGGGCTCAAAGTTAAATTTTGAAAGCGACTTTTTTTACACAAGATGGCTCATTTTTTTTAAGATTTCAACATATTGTAGGACTGCTTTCCTCGTTAAGGTTAATTGCATATCGTTTCACTTTGACCATTGGTTTACCCAGCGGTTTTATCCAAGCGTAGGTTGTGAAATAGATTATCAGAATTTGTTTCTCGCTCACCAGGGAAACTAAAAGTCAACGTCCTTAAACTCAAAGTTATTATACGCAGCTATAAATTTCGAAAATTTTGTTATTTAAAAAAATTTTTCTGATAATTTTGATAATTCGCCTTATCTACTTACACCTATCCTTTAGTGGATATGAATCTACATAACGCCCTTACTAGGCATTATAGTATTTTATTTAATATCGTTTGATATTTTTTAAAAAATATTTCAGGGTGCTCGTGTTCAAATTGGTTTTATGCAGAAAGATGGTCGAGAAGGTTGGACAATCGCCGAATTCAATTCTGGCAAAAAAGGTTCATCCAAAAAGCCATCTGGCAGAAAAGGTCCAAAACGACCACCGATCAAGCTCAAGTCTGCCAGAAAACCCCCACCAAAAAAGCCTGCACCAAAGAAGAAAAAAACTTTTAAAGAAATCAAGCCTTATTCGGCCGATTCGGTAGGTGCTGGATATAAAAGTACGGTGAAAGAAGGTGATGCTGATAGATGGGCTGTAAAAGATCGAAGGCCTGTTTTGATTGGTGGAGGTTGTGCATTTTTGATGCTTATTCTCGGAGGAGCATTTTATATTGGAAAAATGATGCAAAAAGACGCTGTAGAACAAGCTAAGAAATCAGTAGAGGGGTCAAATAAACTCCCAAAATTCCAGATTAAAGATCCAATTGGCATCAAAAGTGAGGAAAGTACAGAAACCAATGTCACAACGTTATCAAAAGAAGAAGAAGCTAAGAAATCCTGATAAGCCAATTTAATTTGTACCACTTATCATTTGAAATTATTTTTTATCTCTTTATTTGTCAAAATACGAAAAGTACACCAAAAGCCAAGTAATTGTTAAAGAACAAAATATTGTCTTCCCTTCAGTTTATGATCAAATTGATTGGATTTTCAAAATTTCGAAAATATGAGGATATTTTATTAAAAAAAATGCTCTCGATTTTTATCGAAAATTATGATCTGTTCCTTGAAGAATTCTCACTGATTATCGTCTTCCAAGTTCTAATTTTTTCAAAAACTCATTTTATTCAGTTCGTCTTTTAATCTGTAAATAAAATCTTAATTTTGGATAATCCCAAGAATAATGACGTTTTTTTATTTTCGCAAATAAGAATTTGTCACAAAATAGCTGTTGGACAAGTTTCCAAAAAAGACTTGATTTCGACGATCGGTATCAAATTTATGTACCAAAAGGGTTTTTTATAATACGCAGTGTATTATACGTTGTGAAATGTTTAGGAATAAAAAAAATCCATTGTTTCAAAAAGCGTTTAAAAGTCGTCAAAAAATCATTATGTTTAGTTTTTTTTAGAGATGAGCATCAAAAATCAATATCGATCGAAAACAGTAAATTTTCAAGAAAATTCAGATGTTTCGCAGAATTCCGAATTTTTTTTCCGAAATACGTCTACAGTAGTAATAATGGGTTCCTCGCTTTGCGTTGGTTAGCCTTAACATGGCGCTATTATGATTAAAGCTATTAGATGCTTCAACCTACGCATGAATATAAAACCAATTGGCGACGGTTCCATTATCCGTATTGTACATTTTTTCTGTAGACATTTTCTACATAAAAGACATTACTACTAATAAATGTATTATTAGTCAGCGAACAGTATTCAAAATTTAACTGCATTCAACTTTTTCGTTATTATTTTGAATGTAACAAAAAAACATGATAAAATTAAAAACAACAAAAGAATTATCGCAACAAACATTAATACAAATTTTTTGTCAAATTTATAGGGTGTTCCGTGCTTTTTAAATTCATCTGATTAGTTTGGTAGACGATTTTGTTTTTGTTCGCGGATTTGATTGGATAGAATTTCTCCTTAGTGCTTTCAAATAACTTCAAACAAATAAGTACGATAACAATCAGAGTCTGATTCAGACTAAGTGGTCGTTGATTTGAATAATAATATGCAAATAATATTTCCGAATATTTTCAATACAATTTGGAATATTTATCATACAGGATGTCACGTTTCTATCGATGACTTTGCAACATTTCGCCATGTAGTTTCAATAAAACAGAAGTTTCGGTCAAAAATCTCAGTGGTCATACTTGATTGTAAAAATACAGGTTCTAGGGTTTTGAACTGTGCATAAATAATATTGCATAGTTTTTGGCCTCATAAAAATTATGCAAAAGGAGATAGCCTATCTCAAATAGGCTATGTAAGAACGCAATCGGATGAGTTGGATTCCAAAAGTCGAAATGTAAACATTGTGGATACTATATTCCCTCAGAAAGTAGATTGTTAAATTCTGGTTTGGTCTAGTACATTGGTACTACTAAACGTACATAATGTACTAGACCAAAACAGAATTTAACAATCTACTTCCTAAGGGGATATAACTACTAAGAGCCACTTTGAAGAAAATTATATCGAATGTATGTTTTTTGAATTCAATGCGTGATAATAATGTGAAATAAATTATGCATGGAAAAATTCGAAATAATTCTGAAAATTTTGATTCCCTCTCGGGTATAAACTTATCAAAAAGCTACATTTTGTGAAAATTATAAGCTTATTTTATGATCAAGTTTCTGATCAGACTAGCCATCCGTGACCAATTATAGTCTATAATTTATAGACCATATTATATGGTCCATATATCAAATATTGCGATCTTTAGGCCTCTACTTTCGTCTTCGATTATGACCCGTGTTTGACCAATGAAGGCAGTGAATATCAATACTAAACCTAATGAGCTCTTTAAAAATAAGTTCAAAATAAGCAAAAAGGCCTATAGATAATTTGTTTAGATATTTTTGTATAATTTAAAGTGGCTGTAATTAAAAGTGGCTTAATTTTTGCGCAATAAACCGTGCTTATTTTTTTGGTAATTTTGAAGTTCTTTGTTTCTTAGATGAAAGTACTTGGTTTAGACTTTGTCATTATGTTTATCTCGTTCTAAAATGATTAAATTTTTAGAGATTTTGCATAAGTTAAGGTCAACTTATTTATCAAGTACGATACTTTCACAACGCAAACTGGATAACTAGAACGAATAAAAAGGTCCGCCTAACACAAGGCTGTCACTGTTCGGAGGGGGGTAAAAATTTCGTAGACCAATGAGAACGCCGCATTTTGAAAATATCGGCGAAAGAATTCGGAAAATCAGCAAATAAATACTTTATCGGGTGAAAAGTTACGGTGAGTGATACATTTGCTATCAGTTTTTATGTAAGAATATGCTGAATCTTAATAAGTTATAAGTTCATAACCATAATTTCCTCCTCCATAGTATGCCCTCAAGCTTTTTTAGACGTCGCTTGCACACCGAATTTCGTATTGAAGAATAATTTACTGGTAACTCTCGGGATCCAAATTAAATTCAGATTTTCTTATCCGCATTTTAAAGAGGCATCGGTTAAAATGTTATTTATACTTTTTCATATTTTGCCTGTGTTTTCAAACGAGATTTTAAATATTGGAGGAATTATCGACGAACTTTATTCGGGAAATGTCACGAGAACGAAGAGAAGTTTCGAGCATGGGAAAATTATCACAGCTATGGGTACAAATTTTATATTTAACTCTGAGTTTAATAATAAATAACGCAGAATTAATTGATTAATTTCAGACGATAAATAAATTTTAGAAATTAAATTTTATGTCTAAAATCAATTGTCCATAACTATAGAAATTTCGAATGACAATTATTCTAAAATATTCACTGATCCAAAAAGTGAAAATATAATAAAGGCAATTTTGGATAAAATTGGTATGAAATTTTATTAACCGCAAAGTATAAACAAATTAATATTCGATTTTATTAAGTTATTATTTTTCCAGATCATTTTTTTTTAATTTTTGTAACTGAAAAATTTCTTGAAAATTAATAATTTTTTTGGAATATTTTTTTTCATTTATTGTTTTTCTAATTTGAACTTTAGTATTATTTCTAATGTGATTTCACAATCATAGCGAGTCCTATTTATTATTCATGTAGATTAGAGTTCAGAAATGCTCTGTGCAACATTTACTTGACCGTCGAACTTTGCAATAATTCTCGGGAGTAATAGCTCGAGTGAATTGTAAAATACATTGGCGCTGTTTTATTAAATAAAGAAATAAGAATTCTTAAAAACTTCAATCTGGGATCCACTGATATCGTGCCTTTTATAGACCTATGTTGATGAATCATGAGGAGTGTGGCGTAGAAAAGACCAGAGAAGCGGCTCAATGAGTGCTAGACGGGGATCGTATAGGAGGCAGGGTGGCGGCTACTTTTGAAAGAGACTGATCGATGCGAGTTGAGTCGGGAGTCGCCCAATTTCAAAAGGCGTGATCGGAGTCGGAATTCTGATCGGGATCGGGAGCAATGTGTCAAAAACACTGATGCGGGATGCGATGCTGATCGGCATGGATCGACAGGGATTTCAAAAAACCTGGTCGGAAGTCGAATGCTGACGTCGGATCGGACGATTTTCAAAATCCTGATAAGATCGGGACTTGATCGGAATCGACAATTATGAGGAATACCTGAGGTCGGATCGAACAGGTTGATCGGTCGACTTGCAAAACCTGATCGGATCGGAACTTATCGGCATCGACAATTGTCAAAAACCTAGAGTCGGAATCGAACTTGACTCGAACATATTAATTGTGGCTAGTTTTTTACAAGAATTAAAGTTGAAAAGTTTACATTCTCACTTTATCCGGCCTTGCGGGCCATTTGGGGGCTGAATTTTTCTTCAAAATTGATATTGGAACATTATAACGCCCAGAGTAAGATAGAGACAGCTGGTTGACCATTTTCAATGATTTTCAAACTAAATTTGTTGAATTCCGTAGTGTCAATGTTACCCTTATACCATGATGTGTGAGGTGAATTTATTCTTTAATTTCCAAATCTGGCGTACTTAAAACCTTCGATTTCACTCTCTGAGAAAACGATAGGACAGCCTATTTACGATTCTTGAAGATTCTCAACTAAAATTTTTGAATTCCTTAGGCGTCAAGGTTACCCTTATTACGATTTTGTGAGTGATTGGTATTTCTGTTACAATTTTACTTAACATTCGAATTTACACCTCTCTGAGACACCGATAGAACAGGGACTTATTACGAATTTCATGGAGTATTTCAATGCAAATTTTATGAATTTCTTGGCGTACGAGTTCACAGGCCTAAATACAAGGGGTTGTGGCAGTAATATTGTTTATCTTTAAATTAATTTTCGCAGACTTTCCAGCATCTGCTGAGGCAGCTTGGGGATGAGTTCATTTTTTTAAAACTTTTTTTGACTTCTCTTTTTTATAAATTCTTTGGGTAATTCACCTAAATACAGATGTATGTGGAGGAACATTTCCGTTTATTGGTGACGAATATTTCGAGCATTTCAGGCAACGCCTCAGACAGACCTAGACCATTTGGGAGGGGCGGTTTAAATTTTTTATCTTAACATTGATGTGGAACTCTTTTGTGGGGTTGAGTTGGTACTACAAATACGAAGTTTGGTGAGTAAGTTTTGATTTAATTTTTGCATTATTTCGTAATTTCGAATTCCGAGCTCTCTGAGGAGGCAGTAGGACAGCTATTGAATTGTTGATTTTTCGAGCGATATATTTGCTAACAATTCCTGTTGGCGTACAGTATAACTCTTAATACGCTTCTTTAAGAGGTAATGTTTGGTATTATTTGATAGGAGTATGATGCGTCAAATTTTCAGGAAGCAGGCAGCACTAATGATCATTTGGTTGAAATTGTTCAACAGATTTTCGTGAAAAGGCTTTGGGAGTTGGGATTAAACGCTAGGCGAAAATATTGATGCTTAGCGGCCCACGGCGAAAATTGGGCGAAATTCCACGCTGTGTGTGACGCTTAGCGGTAGGATAGGCTCAAATTTATATAGGCTGGCTAAATTTTGCAAATTTAGTCTTTTAGCATGTAGTGCTCAATTTAATTTTCTTATTTGTGCAGAAGGCTCCTAAAGTACTTCAAGAATTCATTCGATCGACTCGAGAAGGATTATTACGATCGGTCGGACACTCCCGAAAAATCCTGAGGTCGGATTACGAACTTTGATCGGTACGACCCATTTTAAAACCTGATGCGGATCGATCCTGATCGGTCGACAATTCCTGACAGATGTTGATCGGATCGCACGGCTGGCTGGATCGAGGGTCGACAATTGGAAAACCTGATCGGAGTTCCCTGATCGGTCGACATTTGAAGAACCTGACTCGGATCAAACATGAGTAGCGGCATGCGAGCAATTTGAAAAATCTAGCTCGGGATCGAACCGGGATCGCGTCGACAATTTGAAAACCGGCGGATCAGGATCGGATGCGAAAAACGTATCGATCCAAATCCGATACGATTCAAGTCGATCCGATGCCGCATCCGGATCACAGGTTATGCAGGCGACCCTGGGCTTAGGAGTGTCTAGGGATTGGCTCCTTAACCAGCGATTCTTAATTATGCAAAGTTCATAACGGGAGTAGTTCTGCGATATCGGGTTTGATGCGAAGGCGTATCGCGTCCGATCGCGGCTACTCTCACTTCAATTGATTCAGTCCAGGGCTGTCGTTTCCTTACAACATGGTTTACGAGGATTAGTGTTCGTAAGATAACAGATATTTGTGAAACAGTCTGCCCAAGTTAATTTTTTTGATAGTACTAAATATTTCAAGTTGATTTTGTATATTTTTACGCAAAATGTGGTTTATAATGTAGAGTTGAAGCAGGGTTTTTGTTGATAACGTAAGTCATTTATGGTACATGCGGTTCTCGACCACCATTTACTTTGAAACTTTGACTCCAACGTATTTTTTTTACTTAATTGTGCTACCATGTAAAAGTCTGATTGATTCAAGAGGGGTTGTCAGCGGTCTTCACACCAAAGCTAAGCGTGAATTAATGAAAACCATGTACAGTAACAAACGTCCTCATAAAGTTGATAATTTATATGTTGAAATAACTTAGACGGACCAATCGACGCTGAGAAATTTTAATACCTTTAGCTAACAAGATTTTCCGTTACTGGACGTGAAATTGACCGTCCACGCTAACTGACGCTTGGTCCAGGAGAGATGGTGTCTTAACAATATAACGTCACGGGTCAATTTATATCAAACCAGATGAAAAAGCTTTGATCTAGTACAGCCTGAGTTGGTTCGTCAGTTTACTGCGTTTTTTATTGCCGCAAAAATACAACCAGGATCAGCATACAGGGTACTGCGGATACTGGACTAATCAGCCACATTGAGTAATTTTGCAGAATAAAAGAAAAACGACAAGTAAACTACGGAAACTCAGCCGTTGTAGATTGCGCGATTTCAGAATAAGCTTGATTGAAGGTTAGGTTCACGTCAAGAGATCAACTTGGTCATGGGCGAATCATATTCAATTCGGGTCGTACTCATTTTATATTATCGTGCTTCCATGTAAATCTTCAGATAACGTTGAAAAGACTTATATTCTATTCGGTACTAGTCAGGCTTTCATGCCACTCTTTTAGCCAACATTCTTTATTGAAGTCGGCTTTTTAACCGACGTTATCTGGTTGAGTTTTTAGATAGCTTTGCAACTGAGCACAAATTTTTAGGAGAGGAAGATTAATAGCAAAAGAATCGGAATCAACCATCATTTCCAATTTTTTAACAATTAACTTCGATAATAACATTTCGAGTAATCTCAGATAAAAAATCAAAAAATGTCCGACTTTGGCTATCAATTGTTTCCAATTTACTAGATATTTTGGTTCAGTTTAAGGGCGGGTAGCAGCGAATGTTTATTTTTGTTTTTGGCAGGACTGGCGTCAATTTAACTTACGAACTATAGTTTTGGTTATTTTTACTGTCTGGTGTTTCCTCGTTAGGCTGCACCGACAACTAATGCTGTATCAGTCACTTAAAATCATTTTTTATCTATTTAAGGACGATTTGAGTTCAACTTTGATTTTTATTAACGAATATTTTCGAAAAAATTCAAAGGCTTCATGAAAGTTTAAGCATTTTTTGTCCAAATTTTTTCATGATAATTTTATGAAATCTGTGAATTAAAAACAAAATAGCCACTTTAACTTTTTTCATGCATGGTTACAGATTTTCTGCTGCTGTTTGAACATCATGAAAATGTTTTCTTTGTCATTTGTTGTCGACTCTTATGCTTTTATGAAAACTTTTCCGCAAATCAAGTCCAAAATTTTAACTTAGCTTAGTTTTTTGACTCTCCTGTTTAAATCAGGCCGTCACTGTCGAACTTTTCTGGTATCTATTTGGTTTCCTATTTTACACCCGAGCAGGGTCAACTGGAATTTCGTTTACTGAACTCTGATGAAATTTCACACACTTGCTTAGGAACGGTTGTCGCCATTTGGCACGCAATTTATAAAATTTTATTATTTTTGAAAAAATCTGTATTAACAATGGCGGGTGTAATAGGCTACTTAACTTTTAAAAGTCAGGACAATGTATTTCTATTTAAACTATTGAAGGTCAATTTTTTTCCTAAAAGCTGTTGTATCTCTATTTTTCAATAGAAGAAAACTTTATATTTAAGAAATTTTTGCATGGTGGTTCATGATTCTCCCACTAAGTGGTGCATTACACCCGACACTGTCTGAAGTTTATAACATCGCCTTTAAAAAAAATCCCCATTGGGTCAGTTGGGACTGGAAAGTTGAATTGAAAAGTGGTTGGGTGGTGATGATTTTGACAGATACTTTAAGTATGTAAATTTACAAAATATGAACGTTTGCAAGTATGAACACTTTCAGTTTAGATAAAATAAAATAAATTTTTCACCTTTTTTTTCTTGCACAAATCACTCCCGAAACATTGTTACCATCAGCCACATCGCTGCTACCCCCTGAGTATTTAAAACTTAATCGAACTGAGTCGTGGTTGAAGTCCGAATTATACACATATTTAGCATTTTGCGTGAAAAAAAGTGGCATGAAAAGCCCCAGCAAGTACGGTATAAATATGGCTATGTCGTGAAAATATGAATGTTCTCTGTGTTTACCTTGAATGATTTTGTACCTTGCATAGTCTTTGATACCTTGAACAAATTCTATACACTACATGCATGTTAATTTTGACTCAAATCTAAGCTGAAATTTTGGTCATTCACGAAATGTTTTCGAATATTGATGGTTATAGCAAAACGGATTTTTTTGGTGAAAACTGATCAAGATTTATTTGTTTTCATCGCTTGTAGCTATTTGTTTGGCCAGATTTTAGTTCCGCTTATTTGAACAGCGTGGCATCTTTGCATCAAGCAGAAAATTTCGAAAAAGATTATTCAAAAGTTCAACATGTAGACTGTTGTGTATTTATTGCGATGACTTCTCTTCGGATGATTGAAACATTTCAATCAATAGGAATTTTTTAGTTCTTTGCATGTTGACAAAAATGACGTGTTTAAAATGCCGTTCGTAACGGCTGCTGCGTTACACGTTTCGAATCAAATAATTCATATATCCTCTTTCCCAATCAGATTGACAAATTCTTCATTTGGAAACTCATCCTGATGGTGCTGAATACTCAAAAAGCACATTATATTTAGGCGAATAACTGGCGTATACAAACCTCTTTAAATTGAATGAAACGTTTATAGACTTTTCCTGAAACAAATGGTCTTGGTCAAAAACTGATAATAATAATTTTATATCCCTTATCCACACGTTTGGTCTAGATGCCGATAGGCCATGGAGAAATTTTTTCGTCGTACCCGCGCTTCGTGTAGAGATTTTTTTTCTTAAAATGTGGGGGGATGATTATGGTGGTGGGTTGGGCTTTTTGTGGTTGTTTTACGATTGCGGCCGCCAAGCTCTGTCACGTGTTATGACCAAGGGGATATACAAACTAAGCCTATCAGGCCATAAATTCACTCTACTAACAGCTTTCTTGTCTTTCCTGATTTCCAGCCATGATGTATAAAACCAATCAAATGCGGTCTGGCAAATAATGTCAAGTCCACACTGTTATCCAAGGTTATATTGAGGACTGAATCTGGTTTACCAGGGGAACCGATTAATCAATTAAAGAAGGAAACAGTTCAAACCCTTTGTGGAAAACCTCCACCAGTATTGACATCTATGGATATTCTTGGAATTTAATCTGCATCTAGCAATCCCCGGTAATGTAAGTTATCATTTTCTGAAATATTTGGGTTGGAAACTTCACTATAAACAAAGCATATTACTTGGTTAATTTAATTTATTTATATCTCCATCTGGCCAATGAAATATTTAAACTTCAACCTCAAGCAAAACAATGCGCCAAAAAAGACCCATGACGATCCTTTTTTCCACTTTAGTTCAGCAACGTCAGAATCCACTTTGATTTTAAGTATGGGGTCATGGTAAAATGTAAAAAGTGAAATGTAAAAAGTGAACATGTAAACAAAAGGCACTGTAAAAAACATTTTAGAAAGGGTAAATGTCACAGTATAATTTAAAGGTTAAAATGTTAAGATAAATGTCAAGGCACCCGCCCACCATCAGACCATAATATAAACCGCGATGAGACCAGGGTTGGGCTCCGATGCTTTATCTGCTCGGAAATACGGCAGGTCCGAGCCAACCGATCGATCGGGTTTTGCAACCGATCCGATCCGATCTTTGCTTGTCAATCGGCGTCCGACCGAACCGATCCGATAACATTTTCTTTCAACGGCGGGTCGAACCGTCCGATCCGATCTTGATGTAGAATTTGAGGCCCGGCAATTTCCGAACCAACCGATCTATGAAATCTGCTCGGATGCCCTTCCCTGGGTGATACCACCATTCCGTTTTTTGGTTGCATTTAATTCAATCAATTTTTAGCCATATTTTAGGAGACCATTACCCCATGAGCACAATTCGGTTGGCTGACTTTTTGCTTCAAATTTTCGAAAGTAGTAAAGTTTAAACAAATTCCATTTCATAATGATAGATTGTAAAATCCCACGTTTTTTGTTTCGAGGGCCGTCGGTTTTTAAAACTTCAAAAAGGTGATAATAGTTTTATCACATTTTTATCTCGCAATAACCGCCAAGTGGCGGTCCCCGAATGGCGTATTTGGTGTGAGAGGAAATTTTAATGGTTTTGGGTGTGAGGGGGTTAAGTGGCCCACTTTTAACTTTTTAAATGGCTGACGTCTTAATAGAGGTCGCAAAATTATCTNTATGTCTAAAATCAATTGTCCATAACTATAGAAATTTCGAATGACAATTATTCTAAAATATTCACTGATCCAAAAAGTGAAAATATAATAAAGGCAATTTTGGATAAAATTGGTATGAAATTTTATTAACCGCAAAGTATAAACAAATTAATATTCGATTTTATTAAGTTATTATTTTTCCAGATCATTTTTTTTTAATTTTTGTAACTGAAAAATTTCTTGAAAATTAATAATTTTTTTGGAATATTTTTTTTCATTTATTGTTTTTCTAATTTGAACTTTAGTATTATTTCTAATGTGATTTCACAATCATAGCAGTTATTTAATTATTCATGTGATTAAAGTCAGAAATGCATCTTGGCAAAATTTTGGTACTTGACCTCGAATGCAATAATTTCGATAATCAGTCAGTGATTGTAAAATACTTGGCATGTTTTTATTAAATAAAGAAATTAAGAAATTCTTAAAAACCAATCTGGGATACCATATATCCCTTTATGACTTTTTGATTAATCTAAGAGATGTGGGCTGAAAAGACCAGAAAACGGCCTCATGAGTGGCTAGAACGGGTCTTAGGAGTGTTAGGATTGGCTCCTTCAACAAACATCTCTTAGATTATTCAAAAGTTCATAAAGGGATATTCTGCGTTCGGTTTGTCGAAGGCGTATCAGCCATCAGCAGCACTCTCACTTTAAATTGATAGTCAGGTGTCTTTCTTTACAAACAATGGTTTACTAGATTAGTGTTGTAGAAAACAGAATATTTTGAAACATCTGCACAGTATTTTTTTGATGAGTACTAAATATTTCAAGTTGTATTTTTTATATATTTACGCAAACAAAATGTGGTTATAAAATGTATTGAATGATAACTAAGTCATTTTGTACACGTTTATGCGTTCTCACCACATTTCTTTTAGAAACTTTAAATCAAAATATTTTTTTCTAATAATTTGTAACCATGTAAAAGTCGATTGTTCAAGAGGAGTTGATCAAGCGTCTTCAACAGACCCAAAGCTAAGGTGAATTTAATGAAAAACNTTTCTTGAAAATTAATAATTTTTTTGGAATATTTTTTTTCATTTAGTGTTTTTCTAAATTGAACTTTAGTATTATTTCTAATGTGATTTCACAATCATAGCAGTTATTTAATTATTCATGTGATTAAAGTCAGAAATGCATCTTGGAAAATTTTGGTACTTGACCTCGAATGCAATAATTTCGATAATCAGTCAGTGATTGTAAAATACTTGGCATGTTTTTATTAAATAAAGAAATTCTTAAAAACCAATGTGGAATACTATATATCCCTTTATGACCTTTTGATTAATCTAAGAGATGTGGACTGAAAAGACCAGAAAGCGGCCTCATGAGTGGCTAGAAGGAGTCTTAGGAGTGTTAGGATTGGCTCCTTCAACCCACATCTCTTAGATTATTCAAAAGTTCATAAAGGGATATTCTGCGTTCGGTTTGTCGAAGGCGGATCAGCCATCAGCGGCACTCTCACTTCAAATTGATAGTCAGGTGTCTTTCCTTACAAACAATGGTTTACTAGATTAGTGTTGTAGAAAACAGAATATTTTGAAACATCTGCACAGTATTTTTTTGATGAGTACTAAATATTTCAAGTTGTATTTTTATATATTTACGCAAACAAAATGTGGTTATAAAATGTATTGAATGATAACTAAGTCATTTTGTACACGTTTATGCGTTCTCACCACATTTCGTTTAGAAACTTTGAATCAAAATATTTTTTTCTAATAATTTGTAACCATGTAAAAGTCGATTGTTCAAGAGGAGTTGATCAAGCGTCTTCAACAGACCCAAAGCTAAGGTGAATTTGATGAAAAACATACAGTACAAACGTACCTCATAGGTTGATAATTTATATTTGAAATAACTTAGACGGACCAATCAGAACGCTGACAATTTAATACTTTTAGCTCCAAGATTTTCGTTACTGGACGTGAAATTGACTCCAGCTAAATTTACGCTTTCCAGGAGATATGTTTTAACAATAATAACGTTACGGGTAGCTATGAAAAATTAATTCGTCTTAAAGATAAAGAATTTCATTTTATTCCTTCTATTTATATCAAAGCAATGAAAAAAAGCTTTATTAGTACAGCCTGAGTTTTCTCGTTTACTGCGTTTTTTATTATTCCGCAAAAATAAACCAATCAGATACAGGTATTTCGGATATTGACTAATCACCATTGAGTATTTTGCAGAATAAAAAAAACGCAGTAAACTAGAAAACTCAGGCTGTAATTTACGAGATTTCAGAATAACTTGATTCAAGTTAGGGTCAAGTCAAAAGATCAACTTGTCATGGCGAAACAATTTCAATTCGGCATATTTTATATTTAATCGTGATTCCATGTAATCTGCAATACACGTTGAAAAAGACTTTATATCTATTACGGTACTAGTCAGGGCTTTTATGCCACTCTTTTAGCCAACATTTTTTATTTAAGTCGGCTTTTTAAACCGACTTATCTGGTTGAGTTTTTAGAAAGCTCAAACTGAGCACAAATATTTAGAGAAAATTAATTAGCAGAAAAATGGAATCAAACCATCATTTCCAATTTTTTAACAATAACTGATAGTTAAACAATTTCAGTAATCTCAATAAAAAAAGGTCCGATTTGGATCAATTTTTCCATTCACTAGATATTTTTGTTCAGTTTAAGGCTTCCTATTATTTGACAGCGTGCATTTATGATCAAGAGAGATTACGAAAAAGATTATTCAAAAGTTCAACATGAACTTTGTGGTATTAATTGCGTTGAATCTTCTTCGGATGATTGAAACCATTTCAATATATAATTTTTTAGTTTTTAGCATGTTGACAAAAAATTGACGTGTTTAAAAATTGCCTTCGTAAACGGCGTTACACGTTTCGAATCAAAATAATTCAATATATCCTTTTCCCAATCAGATGACAAATTTCTTCATTTGGAAAACGCTCATCCGATTGAGTTCTTGAATAACTCAAAAAGCACATATATTTAGGCGTATAACTGGCGTATAAAACCTTTTCAAAATTGAAATGAAGAAACCTTTATGATTTTTCTGAAAACAAATGTATTGGTCAAAACCGATAATATAATTTTCTATATCCCCTTATCACACTTTGGTTAGAATGCGTAGCCATTGAGAATTTTTTTTCGTCGTACGCGCTCGTGTGGGGGCGATATGAGTTGTGGTGAGTTGGCTTTTTTGTTTTTTGACGATGAAGCCAGCAGCTGCGTCACGTGTTATGATAAGGGGATATACAAACTAAGCCTATCAGGCCATAAATTCACTCTACTAACAGTTTCTTGTCTTTCCTGATTTTCCAGCCATGATGTATAAACCAATCAAATGCGTCTGGCAAATAATGTCAAGTCCAGCTACTGTTATCCAAGTTAATATTGAGGAACTGAATCTGGCATGTACCAGGGGAAACCGATTAATAATTAAAGAAGGAAAAACAGTTTCTAAACCAATTTGTGGAAAACCTCCACCAGTATTGACATCTATGGATAATTCTTTGGAATTTAACTTGCATCTAGCAAATCCCGGTAAACATGTAAGTTATCATTTTCTGAAATATTTGAGTTTGAAACTTCACTATAAACAAAGCATTATTACTTGGTTAATTCAATTTATTTATATCTCACTCTAGCCAATGTAATAAATTCAAACTTCAACCCTCAAAGCGAAAAAACAGTGATATATCCCTTTTTCACCTTTTGGTTAGAATGCGTAGCCACTACTCCTTTAAACGTATGATTTTAACGTTGTGGCTACGCATTCTAACCAAAAGGTGATAAAGGGATATCATTCATTTCTCTATTAAAATATCAAAGTTTATTTATTAAAAAATCTTGCGCAAAAAAGACCCGTTGATATCCTTTTTTCCAACCTAATTTCAGCAACGTCAAATCACACTTTGTTTAAGTATATACGCATTTTTGCGCAGAATGTGAAAATCCGAGCTAGTTCGATCCGATCAGGTCCGATCAGCTAATGTCAAATCAGGCTTCCGATTCGATCACATTTTTTCAGCTTGGGTCCGATCCGATCAGCAAGAATTTTGAGGCCCGAACTTTCCGATCCGATCAGCAAAATCTGCTCGGATGCCCTACCCTGCTCTATAGTGCGTGTTAGTATCTCAATAATGTTGTCTTAGTAACTGTCTTGAGTATGGTAATATGCAAGGGTGCTTGATATCGGGAGCGCCAAAGTCGATAATCACTAAGGCAATCACTTATACAACAATAATGGGATTCAAGCACGCGCTATAAGTTATAGGCTATAACCCCTTATTTTCAAAATCCACTTAGGTGGGAAAAAGAATCTCGACCATTTTTGGTAAAAATTGTAATATCTGATGCAAAATTTAAAATTATCAGCAAAAGTTGATGGTTATTGGTAAAATCCTCACTTTGAGATATTTTTGATTCGATCGGTGAAATGATCGGATTGGTTTTGAGGATCCGACTCGGATTTCATTCGATGAATTAAGCCTTTTTTCCGGGTTAATAGGTATATTCATAAAATTATGGGCTGGTATGATTGTTGAATTAATCATCCTTAATTTAAAAAAAATTGCGAAATGGGTCAAGTTGCGTTTTGAACCTTTTCGTATTTATCTGCCCCTTTCTGTGACGAAAAAATTTTGAAAGTTAAAATCACGATGAAATTGAATTGAATCGTGTGTAAACTGATTGACACACATACCCTTCTCAGCGAAAGTCTCGTGATGCGTGAAATTTAAAAAAAGTCTCAAATAGTGACATTTTGGACATTCCGTGTCCTTGATAACTGGCCGGACTCATAATTTGATAAAATTTCAGGTAAAAAATATATTCCAAGTTGGAACTTGAAAATTATACCTATTCCATTCGACATGTACAGAATATTTCTGACCTCAATTTAAAATAATTGTTCATCGAAAATGTATTCAAAAAGCTTGAGAAAGACTGAAATGAACAAAATAGAATTATATCGATTACGGGGCCTCCTCGGACATATATCCCCTATTCACACTTTTGTTAATATCCCGGCCCTACTACTTAACAACACACTGAATAGGGGATATCCTTTTCGGAACGGAACTCCATCTCAAAAACGCTTACTATCTCTATAGCGCGTGTTCGATTACCAACCCTTAGAGTACATTTGATCCTGAGCATTTGATCGGTTTTATCTGACCAATGAATTCGGCCTATTCTGCAATCCAGGGTTTTGATTTGGTGCTAATATCTTGTGTTGTTTGTATCATTCAAATATTCAGGCTCTATACTCTGAGGGTCGGTTATCCATATATAAGTCACTCTTTTAGGCAAAATTTTAATATGATTTTGCTTTTGAAACCAACTTATCTGATAAGGTTCTTAAATAGCTCAAACTGAGCTAATATTCAGATGATAATGAAATAAAATTTTTTTTGATTTTCTTCTGAGATTACTGAAATTGTTTATTTATCAGTTTTTGTTAAAAAATTGAAAATAATTGTTCGTTTCAGACCATTTTTCTGTAAATTTATTTTTCAATTTCTCAATTCTTATTTTTCAATAGCTGAATTATATCAAAAAAAGTTGGTTGAAATATGTGCAAGGAGGCCCAGTCATCGATATAAAAAAAATGGTATAACTGAAATTTGAAAAACCGGGTCCTTATGAAAGTCTTGAATTTCATACTATTGATCGAAAAGGCAAAAGTTTAGGTTTTATGTGACCGAATAAACTGATGAAATTCAAATTTCCTTTATTTATTTAATCAGCTGAATCGGGTGACCCGCGCGTCCAAAATGACAATTATATACATTATATATGGTTCAAATTCGAATGAATTTCTGTCAATTCATTGTCGGTCAGTTTATACACGGATTATGAACTAGACTCAAGCGGCAAAAATGTCACAATGTTGCTCGTTTAGCATTTGTCAGACGTAAAGTTGAGTGACTAGGAGGCTTATAAACGAAAATATAAAGTTGTTTTATCTCACTTACTACACATTCGACAACTTAAAACATTTTTGCAAAACAGCTTTAATCCGAACTTTCATTTTTTCCGGTATGATTGTAGGGTATGACGATCTGATATGATTGTTGCGACCCCTGAGCTGATCTGATAACCAGATTCTGGTTCAACGAATATTTTTTTTTAATATTAAAAAGTTATAATGTATTACTTGACTAGTTTCGGTTACAGTGTAACCGTTACACACCATTTTCCAAAAGTAAGTTTTAAACAATTAAAAACAATTTTATTTATTCATTTATTAACTGCAACGTTTCGCATTATCAAGCTGTTTTAAGAAAGTGATTTTTAAGTTTCAAGTCTACAAAAAATAATTAAAAATAAGTAGACTTGGAAATCAGTAATCTAGAATGTCTGCAGAAATTTCAAATTACAGTGGACGGAAGTTATTTATTTTTAGATCCGCCCATTTTGGAAAAAAGCGCGGGAAAATTTTCATCTTTTTGGACGTTCAAACTTGGGCGTTTTTTTTGATATAATATCGCTCAGTATGAGTTCGTTCCAATTTTTTTTAAATAGTAATAATATGTCATTATCATATTAATCGGCTAGACCGGATTGAAACTCTGTGAGAGCTCATATTTCTGCAAATAATTTGAGTGATCTTATGCGTAGTTATTGAACAAATTAAAGTGTAGATTTGCTTCTTGAGAGTTTGAACATTTTTCAACCAAAGTGCATCTTAAAAATGATGGCGATCTATATAGCGCGTGTTCAAATCACACTAGTGTTGTCTTAGTCGTTGTCTTGGGTATAATAATTATAAGCAAAAATGCTTGATATTAGGAGCGTCAAAGTTGATTGATGCGTGATATCAGCCAATCATTCCCCCCTGGCCGATTAGATGTATAATTTGACACTAGTGGGATTCCTATGGTTCAAAAAAATATACAATGTACAATATATCCAATAATTAATTGCGAATAAAACTGTAATGAATACAATTTTAAGGGATCCCGAGTCCAAATTGGCTTTATTCAACGAGATGTAAGGCAGGGATGGACTTTAGCTGAATTTAATAGTGGCAAAAAAGCTGGCGGTCCTCCAAAAATCGATCGATCAGGAAGAATGTCGAGAAAGCCTGGTTCAGCTCCAAAACGAATGTCATTCACGGACATGACAAATCCAGCAATCGGGCAAATTCAACAACCTCCACAGCAAGTCCAACAAAGTCAGGCTGTTATAAATTGGAATCTTCAACCAAAAATTTTCAATTTGACATTTTTTTGACTTATATTTTGTAAGTTATATATCCCTTTATTGCCCTCTGGCCTTTATTTGGGACCTAAAAAAGCGGTGGGCGAGAAAACAACGCGGCTTTCAAAAAAGACTCAGCCGATTAGGTTCTTAGACAGCTCAAACTGAGCACAAATGTCTAGTAAATAATACAATATACAAATTAGTCCAAATCAGACCATTGTTTCTATCTTTTAACAAAAACTAATATTTAAAAATTAATAATTAAAAAATTACAGTTATCTCAGAAAACTATAAGAAACATTGGTCATATTCCAACCAATTTTTAATGTTTATATTTATTAGATAATTGTGCTCAGTTTGAACTATATACAAACTTAATCGGATAACTCGGTTTCAAACGTCGCGTCGTTTTCTTCCCCCCCATTTTTGAGGGCCCAGATAAAGGCTAGAGGGCAATAAAGGGATATACAAAAGTTTGATAAAAGACTATAAAATTTATAGGCTATAATGGTTAATGTCATGTTTTGATTCACCGAAAATTCGGTCGTTTTTATTGTATTCAATGCTTGCAATCTAGGCTGTTCGCAGAAAATATAGCATCGTATAGCATTTATGATGTGTGAAACTGTCATAAAAAACAAAAATTTCTTCATAAGCCAATTTTTAGTACCTCTTTATTTGAAGAAATACGTTTTTCAGCCTTTGAAAGTCCCCAACAAACTTTAGAAGACATTGCAATGGCTGCTGTTCCTTCTAAAAAAGGACCACCAAAGGGTCAACCATCAAGATCGAAATATAACCCATCTTCTAAGGGATATGATCCCGACATGATCGGATATTCTCAGCCAAAAGGACCAGTGAGGTCATTAGGAATGGTTTTATCATGATATTTGTCTAGTAAACGTTTCAGTGTGGGAAGAAACTCTAGGGGAATTGTTTCTGCAGTAGTTTGTTGTAATTCAGACGAAAAGCGCTCTCAAAATAATTTGAAAACCCAATTTGTCCGAATTTTTGTATATTTTGGACGTAGAAAAAAATACGCATTAACATAAAAAAACCCTCAGATTCTGCCATATTGTCCCTATAATTTGGTGTAATATTGTTCTTATTTTGCAAGAAACTTTCGAAAGTCAGTAGATTCCATAGATTTTCCCTCTAGAAAGACACGCCGCACCTTTTCCCAACCTAAGTCCATCTTGAAAATGCTTACTATCTTTAAAGCGCGTGTTCAAATCCCACTAAAGCTGTCTTAGTGATTGTATTGAGTATGATTGTAGGCTAGGGTGCTTGATTTTGGGAACGGCAAAGTTGATCGGTGTGTAATCACTCAATCATTCACTAAGACAAAATGAGCGGGATTCGAACACGCGCTATAGAGATAGTAAGCATTTTTAAGATCGACTTAGGTTGGGAAAAGGATATACACCAAACTACTTATTTGATCAAAATCACCTATGAATTGAAATGACGGCAGGATAAAACCATTAAAAGGATCAAAGAATGGAATCGAAGAACCAAAAAAGAGTCCCGTGCTATTGATCATTATCGTTCTAGGTTTTCTTGGTGGTGCAGTTGGTCTTGCTCTGTATATTAGAAACGTCATGGAAAAAGATAAAATCGAACAAGAAAATAAAAGAGCTCAGAAAAAAAGTTCGAAACAAAAATTGAAAATGCCCGACCCTATCATTGAAATAATTGATTCGCCACTGCGATCGCAAGAGAGCACAGATACAGATATCACAATTATCAGCAAAGAAATATCTGGAGCCAATCTTGCAAAAGATGAGAAAGGAGAAGAAGCTAGGAAATAAAATATTTCAGGCCCTTAAAAGATAACGATTTCTTACGGATTCCTTGCTCCCTTCTATTTTGTGCTTCAATGTCCAACACAACTAGAAAAAAATCGCTTCTTTTACAAGGCTAACCTTTCCCAACCAAAGTGACTTTCAAAAGTTAATAGAGTGTCCGAAACTTTAGCATTTAGAATTAAATTATAGAATTTGTTAAATTTTTTTTATTCATTTTTGACAAAAAAAAACATTCAATTTCAAAAAAAAATTTTCTCAATATGTTTGGTCATTTTGAGCTATCTAAGGACTCAGACGGATAAGTCGTTTCCAAAACCCGAAATATGGATTAAGGGCCCTTAGCCGATAAATCGTGATTATTTGAAAATGCGGAATCTGAGCATTTGATTGATTGGATCTGCCCAAATCTGTCCTATAAAATCGGTCCATTCTGCAATCCCAAGTTTTGATTTTGTGCTTGTATCCCGCGTTGTTTGTATGATTCAAATAGTCATGATCTGTCAACTAAGGGCCCTTAATCCATTCTAACAGTTTGGACACCCTATTAACTATAAATTGTCTTTTTTGGTGGAAAAGGGCTTATATTTGCTCCTTTTTTTAAGCACATTATTCTAAGTGAACCATTTTGTTTCATTGTAACTCAAAGTTCAAAGATAATTGACAATAACATGATTAGTTAATTTTCATGAAGACTTATTGATCGAAATTGACCAGGAAGATTTTTCAAAATCAAGCTTTTGTGATTTAATCTTTATAGAAAAAAACTTATCAAGTATTGTTCTGCTGACTGTTCCAAATTGATACTATTTCGTCATAAAGCCTATTGCATGTTAAATAAATATTCGAAAATAGTTTTACATAATTGTTCCGGAACTTCATGCTTCAACTTTTGAAAATAGTACAGGCCCGTGAGTGTTTTAAAACACAGAGACACTCCCCTCCTTATTTTGAGTTTAAATAATATCAGTGGTATTATATTAATGCATATATTGGGGCAGGCAATCAACATATTATTACACTGTTTCCCCGATATTTTAAACATCAAAATTTTCTACGATACTGACTGTGATATATGTGGTTAGATAAGGGAAACCTGTTCACTCCTAAATTGCATCATATAAGATAACACAGTTTTAATTTGAGTAAAAGCATGCAAAAGTTTTTTCTATTACGGTACCTTTGTTTGTTATTTTAGACTTTAATTTCTTTCAGCGAGAAAAACAGATTTTTTCAATTTTTTTAGAAATAAACCAAATTTGAAAGCTCAAGATCAATATCCCTTGTTAACACTTTGTTGGATTTTTCATGAGTGCTAGTATAAAAGAAGGTTCATTATGCAAAAATTCGACAAAGTTTGAACAGGGGATATGAATCATATCACCTGTTCAAACCACACACTTCTAACTCTAATTTTTCTCTGCCGCTAGGTGTCCCGCGCACGACGTTTGTATTATATGAGTGTGCTGTACTGGGAGTGTGAGCGTGCTGATGTAAAGCCGAAATAAAGACTAAAGTTAGGTATATATTGATAAAGAACGCTCAGAGAACATCCACGCCACGATAGATTCTCGAAAGGAAAACGTAAATATTTGAAGAGGCAGGTTTTGGAACGCTCTCAGGACATCTACGTCATCTTCAAATTTTAGGAACGCTCTCAAGACACCTACTATATACAGTATATAGAGTTAGTCGCTAACCGTTCAAACTTTGTTGAATTTTTGCTTGATGAACCTTCTTCTATACAGTATAGACTATACTTGTACTCATCTTATATCATATCATATGATATCCTGATAATTTATCAAATTTGTCCGTAATCGTTGAAAACGGCTCAAAATGAGTGTTTATGGTAAATTCACTGTTTTTTTCTAATTTAATATTGATAACTGACAACATCCATTGTTTTCGATAAAAGCGTTTTTCAAAGTCAAATTATTTCAACTTGTCCATATTTTCAGATAAAAAAACTTTTCAATAAAATTGTGAAATATTTTGTTTGAGTCTCAAACTTTAAAGTAGAGGCCTAGGGATACAAATCTTTTCAAATATATTTTGAATTGTTATCATGGGGTTGTCGTCTGTATCGGCGAAATACCGATATTTGAACTACTGTACTTCCATTTTTATGCTATCTTGATTTCGATATTCTTGAACATTTCTTGCTCAAGTTTTTGACGCGTATCCCATGACACGGGGTCTTACGAATTCCTTTTCACCTTATTCGATTTTCATTTCGAAAATACTATCGATTTTCATTTCTAAACTATCGATTGAAATTTTTTAACCGCTGGTGGTACACTCGATAAGTGCCATTTGGCACTAAATATTTTAAAAATTTTATTGCTGGTCAAAAATTCCAAATAAAATTGTGGGTGTTATAGGCGCCATTTCTTTAGATAGTAAGAACATTTTAATATCAAAACGCAAATTGAAGGCCATTTTTGTCCATTTTTCATGGGAAAAAAACTTTCATATCAAAGAAATTTTTTTAATAAGCAACATAAAAAACAAGACTTTTTAGCGCATAACACCCGACAATGTCTGAAGTTTATTAATATCGTCTTAAAAAAAATCTGTAGTCGAGTTTAGTTGGAAATGGATGTACCGTGAAAAGTGGTTTTTTTATATTTCCCCAGATAATTATTTATGTTAAGAAATTAAAAATATAAACGTTTGCAAGAATGGACACTTTTATTGAAGATAAAAAAAAATAAATTTTCACATTTTTTTTCTTTCATTATCGCTCTGAAAAAATGTACCAATCTGCAGGACTTATGGCACCCCCTTTAAGATGTTCATCAATAGAAAATACTCTTTTCTTAGATTTGTGATTTGAGCGCGGACAAAATTGTAAATTTTTTTGATTCTAATCAATGTACAGGGTGTAAGGTTTTTACCTTCTTTTTTCCAAACTGGTTACACTTGATTTTCGCCGTTTTGATTGGTTGAATCTGAGAAACTCTTCTGTTTGGAAAAAAGAGGCGGAAAAACCTTACACCCTGGTATGATCAGAAAAACTTTCAAAGTGTAAGAACTCGTCTTCTTAGTGGATTCTAATCTGAAAATATTTATTCAAGAAACGAATTCGGAATTCTGGTTATACTCCGATGAAATAATATAAATACGCAAAAAAGTGATGACTCATTCTTTTTGAAACCGGATATTGTTTTGTGGAATTTGGACATTTTCAAACAAAAAAATTTTTGGGAAAGAAAATTTACGGGAAAACATTTTTTAACAAAAAAACATTTATTAACAAAACATTTTCTAACAAAACATTTTTTAACAAAAAACACATTTTTTAACAAAAAACATTTTTTAACACAAAAAACATTTTTAACAAATAAACATTTTTAACAAAAAACATTTTAACAAAAGAAAACATTTTTTAACAAACAAATATTTTATAACAAAAAAAAACATTTTTTAACAAATATAACACATTTTTAACAAAAAAAAACTATTTTTTTAACAAAAAAAACATTTTTTTTAACAAAAAAATTTTTTTAACAAAAAAAACATTTTTTAACAAAAAAAAATATTTCCAAACAAAAACATTTTCTATCGAAAAAAACATTTTGAGTTTCAAAAAAGAACACACATTTGTTGAAAGGTAAAAATCCTTCACCACAAAATATGAAAATATATCTCGGTTGCATTATATTGTTTTGAAAAGAATCTATAATTATGCTTTATTATAAAGTACAGAATGGGAAAACATTTTTCTAACAAAATTTGGAAACTCGTGCCCAGTAAACAGGGGATGAAGCCGTGCAAAACTTCTTTGTCAGGAAAAAAAATAGGGTTGGGTGAGAATAATTAGGGTTCCGTAGGAACCCTTGTTTTTTGCACCAACCCTTAGTTTTGTTGACAAAAAAGTTTTGCCATGCCCCTAGTGTACATATAATTTTATGTGTAAACTGATATCCTCCTTCTTGAAAGTATTAGAACTAGGGTTAGGTAAACTCGTGTCCAGTGTACACGGTATAGAACGACGCAAAGGCTGTTTCTTGGAAAGGCCAGGGTTAGGGTTAAAAAATAGGGTCGTGTTTCCGCAGGAACAAACGACCATATTTTCTAACAATAACCATAGACTTTTCCGAGAAAAGTTTTGCCATTCCACGAGTGTACACTATAACCGTTATTTTTCTATGAACAGCAAATAAAATTTTGAGCCTGCCACTTGCCCGCGTGTTTGCTCTCTAGCGCTTCGTGGACCACTAAGAGCTTAACCCTTTCATGCAACACTTTAGAGTACTGCGAAAAGCTTCAGGTCTTACTAGAACGCCGTTAACAGAGGCATTCTTTATCAGAAACCTTAGACCGGATCTGAACGACCAATAACAACCACTGATTTTTAAACTATTCTAATTGGGCCTTTTTTAAAAATCGAACTCGCCCACAATTCTCGCTTATTAAGTCTCAGTGACTCATAATCAGATGCTCTTTTTCACTAAATTCTGTTCTGAAACAATTTCTGGACCATTTTGCTTCACTTTCCCGTCGATGCTAAAATAAACAGCGAAACATGTTGAATTTTAATTTTGAATAAATCTATTTAAGTCAATTTTTTTTAAAATAAATCGACATTTATAGGTCACAAGCAAATGGCGAAAAATTTAAATTAGAATTCTGAGTATTTTTGCCTGCTTGATAAATATTTTAGCTGCAACTTTTTTAATTCTTTACTTTCTGAGTCCATCACATGTTTGAGCGTCCTTTCTTCATCATTAATTATTGAACTGTAACAAAAATAAACGCCAAAAAACTCTTAAAAAGTTCAAAATTTATATCGAGGAAAATATGTTTTTTTTGTTATAAAATGTTTTTTTTTGTTATAAAATGTTTTGTTAAAAAATGTTTTGTTTTTGTTAAAAAATGTTTTTTTTGTTATTAAATGGGTTTTTTGTTAATAAATGGTTTTTTTGTTAAAAAATGCATTTTTTTTGTTAAAAAACTTTTTTTGTTAAAAATGCTGTTTTTGTTAAAAAATGTTTTTGTTAAAAATGTTTTTGTTAAAAAACTTTTTGTTAAAAACCCCCTGCCAAATTTACAGACCTTCTGAATCCTTTATGAGAGAAAAACGGGGTTTTTCTCGACTTAAAATCTAAAGGAGGTTGGCTGGCGAAATATGGATTAAGGGTATGGTGGTCCTTAATTGACCATTTATCTCTATTCTAAAATATTAGCCCAAACAGGGCCTCGAGGATATAATTCAGATTAGCCACTTTGGAATGAACAAAATGTATCTTTAATCAAATAAAAATATCGAGCTCTTTAACTACAAGCTGGAACACATAGAAGGATGCCTGCTGATAATCGCACAGCGGGATATGAAAGACAATCAAGCATCTGTTTTGATTTGTCTCAGCAGATTTTCGTTTTTTTGATCTGTTTTTTGCAGCTAGAGTACGTCAGCTCATTTATGCGACCGGCCACAAGAATTACGGGGCACATATAAATGAGTAAGAATTTTTGCCGTTTTCTCATTTGGTCGAACATTTTCTTTATTAAACAGACTAGGACTCAAACTATGTTTTTATTTTAATGAAGACTCTGATAGAGATTTTTTCTAAGTATTTGTTCAAAATAAAGGTACAAAATGACGTTTGCATTCAAATAAACTACTCAAACTTCAAAATATCATCTTTGCGTGAGCAATTTTCTCATCAGTGTTTCCTTTCATTTGAACCTACTTTCGAAAAAATCGAAGTACATTTTTTCAGTTATTTTGCAGAAATTAAAAATCACTCACGGAAAAATAAAGAGAGTTCTGATACGGAAATTTTTAATTAATTTTTTAAAAGATGCTCAAAAAATTTTCTAAAAATTCAGTTCCTCAGATTTTGTTATTTTGGTTATCAGTTTTAGCAGCACGCGTTTTAGATTTTTTTTTGAGAGAAAATTGCCGAAAAAAGATAAAAGAACTTTTGAACGAGTAGTCCTAAAAAATTGTTACTGCCATTTGAATTCCTCGTGACAAAAGACTTTTCTTTCATCCAATTTCACGTGTTTTAATTTTCGCGAGCCACTTAACTGGTCCGCGAGCTGCAGAAGGTTAAAAGTAATCAGTTTTGTTTTTTTAATCATAAAACATAAAAAAATTGAAATAGTTCTCTGAAAACCTTTTTTTTTTAATTTCACAGAATTTTTTGCTCTCTAGATATATTGTGATATTATTATTATATATATTAATATTATTATTATTATGATATAACTTATTAGTAAAACTGATATATCATATAAGTTATATTGTTTATTTTTTTTTCAACTTAAAATACTAGTATATAAATTCGATTCTTATAATAAATTTAACAAAATTATTGGCAAATTTTGACCTACTTGTATGTCCACTTTCATTATCCACAACTCCCCATCCTACAACATAGCTGATAAGGTGGTTGAAATTTTTCAAAAATATTATTGAAAAGTTTTTCATCTCTGACAGAAGTCTATGGCACAAAAATTAGGTTTAAAAATATTTCATAAATAAATCCTTTATCTTGAAAAATATTTCATAAATAAATCCTTATTTCTTGAAAATATATCATTATGTTCAAAACTCTAAAATTAGGTGTTTATTATCCACAAATTTTTCGGGCGTAATTTGAGTACTATTTTGTGTACTTGAGGCCAAAAACCTTATTTTCTTAATTTAAAGGTCACGGTGATAGTTTTTGGACTTTTAGTGTAATCAGAAAATAGTCTTAAAACTCCTAAAGAACATCTTTACTAATTTCAAGACGTGATTTAAGCATTTTTTGAAAAAACAGTACTATTTTGCCCGACCTTATTTCTTGAATATACGGTGACGTGATCATTTTTGAGCTTTGGTGTAAGGGAAAAAAAAGTTTAGATTTGTTTTCTTATTACAATGAAAGGTTTTATTTGGTGATTCAAAAAAAATTTTGCAAATTAAAAAAAAAAACGCACAAACGTCAGTTTGTCTTCAAGTTAATCGTAACTATATAACTGATCTTGTCATCAATGTTTAAGCGTCGTGAAATGCGATTTAATGGTGAATGATCACTACTTGCCGGAAATCGAGTCTACGAGTTAACTGTGTGGCTAAAATTTCTAAAATGGTAAAACAATTCATCAAGTATTTTGGTATATTATTATATTGTATAGTATTATTTTTTGGAGTTATAAATCATCTTGAAAAAAAAGAGCAAAACGTTTACTTATGACTCATATCCAATGAGTCATAGGCTATGAGTGTGCTTGATAACTTTGTTTGAGAAACAAAATATTTATAACAAGTGAATAAATAAGTGAGGAAACGGCAAAATGAGATTAGATTTCGAAAAGTAAATTCAAAAAAACATGTTTTCTTAACTTCATCAAATGGCTTAGAAAAAATTGAGACGCGATCATTTGGTTGTGAGATAACCAACCTAAGAAAGAACTTCTTTAAATGCCAGTTTATCCTTAACTCGTAGACTTAAGACATGAATCTGTACCCAGACTCGATTTTAGCCAAACGCGTTGCCTCACTTTTAAATCGGCCTATTAGCAAAGTTTCATTATCAACAGTCATTTTTCAATAGCTTAAAATAATATTCAGCCAATTTTCTAAACAAATGAAATAACAAAATAAAATTTTAAACGAATTTAAACTTAATTTATATTTGCAATTACCTCATATAAAACTTCAAATGATTTTCTATCGCTCGTCTAAAAATAATTATATGTTTTTTACGAATTCTTTAGTATAATGACTCTTAAATTATTTTGGAATCTAATTTCTCGTGAGAAAGAAAGAAAGAAAGACACCACGCTCACGCATAAAACTCACTGATTCTCATGTAACTAGTGTTCCGGAAGTTTGGACTTTCTAGGACTGCTTTATTTAAACCGGAGGCCAATTTAAAATGCAATAAAAGTCTTTAGAAATTCCTGACAATTCTTTTACGGGGTCTTTCACAGTGATTTGAGTACTTTTGAAAAAATCATTGTACAGTTACTGTACTACAGTAAATTTAAAAAAGTACTCAAATTACGTCAAAAAATTCCAGGGTCAACTTCAAACGTTTTTTAAGAACTTTTCTCATTACACTAATGTCCGAAAAAATCAGGTGACGAAATAATTCAAAAATAAGTTTTGAAATATGTCATAGATAAACCTTATTTCTCGTAAAATAAGATCACGTGACGTGTTTGGAAATATATATGTTCAAAAACTTTGCCCAAAAAAATTTTTCGGCGTAATTTGATCACTATTTGTTTACTTTCACCAAAACCTTATTTCCTAATTTGAAGGTCACGTGATCACTTTTGGAATGTTGGTGTTGTTATGGGAAAAAAGGCTTAAAACTTCTAAAAAACCACTTCACTTTCTTTCAAAAATTTATTTACGCAATTTTTGGAAAAAAAACAGTACTACTTTTACCACCTAATTCCTCAAATATACGGTCACGTGATCATTTTCGGACTGATGATTTAATGGTAAAATGTAATAAGTACTGGAATACAGTAAAAATTAAAAAAAAAAACGCACAAACGTCATTTTTGTTTTAAAGTTTATCGATTACTTTATAACTTATCTTGTCATCAATGATTAAGCGTCGTAAAATGCGATTAAATGGTGTGCGGCAACGCGTTGGCTAAAATCGAGTCTACGAGTTAATTATCTTAATTAACTGCATTAATCGGAAGCTCATTATTATTCTTAAGCTTCATTATTATTTCTAAAACCAATTATTTGCAAATTAAATCATATACGGTTTGAATATACCGTATGATTCATACCTAAAAACACCTCAAAAAAGTATTTTATTCTACATATTACAACACCTAACAGTATTGTTTTTGTTTTGAGTTTCCTCAGTTGCAATTTGAATCGGCCTTAAGGGGGTTTGTTTAGTGATTTATGGAATTTCAGAGGCTTCCTACGGTTAGACAAATGCAAACTGGACATTTTTGAAAACATACATTAGGAAGATTTCTATCTTGATCTCGCGATTCCATTATACAGTTTAGTACGACTCTCACAAACCATCTGATTAACCTTGGTTAAACACGTAGTCCTCTCAGCTTTTTTTTAAAGAAACAAATCCTAGAGCTTATATCGGAAAGTTTGAAGATTTGGTTGAGATTTCGGTGAAAAATTGTCTGAATTTTTAGTGTACAGCATGTACGTTTACACCCTGTATAGGAGCTGTTTTTTATTTTCATTGCCTCAAGGGCGTTTAGCAATCTGGTTTAAATGGGCCGAAAAAGAGTGTTTTCGAAATTTTGATAGAAGGCTTTTGTCTGTTGGAAATGCAAGAAACGTCATTTTCGGAATGTAACAAGCCCAAGGGGTGGTGAACATCGTATTAGGAAGTACTTTTCGAATTTTTGACCTGATTGGCTGTAAATCACAAAAAAGTGCGCGGAAATCGACAATTTTGAATATGAAAGTGAGAATTAGAAAATTTAAATTCCACCAAATTAATTTCTTTGGGTATGGTTTGCTGGAAACAATATAATCAACTCGTCTTGATTTCGACAGAACGGTGCTTAGAGATCAAAATAATTTTGATGACAAAGTTTAATTTTTTCCTAGAAATCCGCTGTGTTTAAATCAGACCATAGCTGCTTTTATTGTTTCCAGAAAATCGTACCAAGAATCATTTGGTGCATTTAAATTTTCTAATTCTCATTAAATATTCAAAAATGTCGATTTTCGCGCACTTTTTTGTCGATTCACAGCCAATCCAGGTCGAAATTCGAAAAAGTACTTCTTTTACGATGTTGCACCACCTCTTGGGCTGTGTCACATCGGAAAATATGACGTTTTTTTGCATTTCCAGGAAAAAGGCCGTTTATCAAAACTTCAAAAACACCCTTTTCGGCAAAAAACTGGTTTCGTATGCACTAAATGGTCAGGAAAATTTTCCGGATTCTTAATTAAATCTCAAAACGTCCGATACCGAGCTCTAGGATCCTTTGTTTCTTTGAAAAAATCTGAGAGGACTTCGTATTAACCGCGGTTAACCAGATGGTTGGTGAGAATCGTACTTAACTGTTTAATGAAATCGCGAGATCAAAGAGTAGATTATGTATGCTGGGGTTAAGAATTGAACCATTGGTTCAAAATTCGACTTCTCCCAAAGAGTAGATCTTTTTCTAATTTATGGTTTTCAAAAATGGTCCAATCTGCATTGGCTATCCGTACGAAAGCCTCTGAAATCCCAAAAATTCACCAACACCACCCCCTATAAATTTATCATTGAAATTCATTTTTTTCACTTTTGCCAGACAAAAATCGACTGGAGCAGTATAATACGCATTCATCCTTAGATTTAAATAATATGATTAATATAAGTTTTTCCACTCTCACATGGTTCCAGGATATTGTTTCTATGTACGTCTTTTTGATTGTATTGTGTATTGCACATTGCTTGTTATAACGATTAAGGGGTGGTCAACGCAAATCTGGACAAAAAATGCTGTAAGGGCATATTTTTCTTAAAACGTTTCTTCTTTTTATAATTCTGTATTTGAACTCAATAAGTAGTATTTTTAGAGTCCTTACTACCCCCGAAAAGTACTATTCTAGAAAGTATCTTTTTTGTTGGCCAATTTTGGTTTTGAAGCTTAATTTTTATTTGCAGAAATATCAAATAATAATTGTCTGAAACTGCATTGAATTCTGCGTCAGATAGGATCTTCAAATGTTTAGTTCAAGGGGTTGTATATGCTGCGAAAGGCTTTTTACGAAGGCTTCATAACTTTTATGTTGTTCATAACAATTCGTTATAAAAAAATTCAGGAAAATAGTTCGTAATCTCATGGGAACACATTTTGGTCAAATTTTTTATAGCATGGTTCGACCAACCGCGTAAATTGACTTGACGCGAGCCAAAAAAACTTTTTTTCGAAAGTCGTATTTTTTTTCGCTCTTAATTCAAACAATTTGATTTTCTTTACAGATATTGTATATTTTGGTATAAAGAAAAACTGGTATCGTCTTTTTTTCCATTTTCACCCTAAAAGTGCTTCGAAAATTAACAAAAAGGTGTCGTTTTTGGCCACTAAAAAGTCGCTATTTTTTCGTTGTATTTAAGAATCATTTTTATTGCATACAGAACTTTTTGCAAGGGGTTGGTGAACATCTTACAGGAAGTTCTGTTTACGAATGGCGACCTGATTGGCTGTAAATCGAACAAAAAGGTGCGCGAAATCGTCAATTGTAAAACATGAAAGTGAGAATTTTAAATTTAAAATGCCACTAAAAGATTTTCCTTGGGTCGGGGTTGTTTTTTTTTTTTGGCTGGAAACGATATTAGCAACTATTTGGATGATTTTAAAACACAGTGGATTCTAGAAAAAAAAATTTATTCATCAAAATTATTTCTTTTGATTTTTAGCACCCGTTTCTGTTCAAAAATCCAGACCATAGTTGCAATATGTTTCTAGCAAACCGTATACAAGGAATGTTTTGGTGGCACTAAGATTTCCTAATTCTCACTTTTATATCAAAATTTCGATTTCGCGCATTTTTTGTCGATTTACAAGCAGGTCAAAATTCGAAAAAAGTACGTTCCTGCAAGTTTCATCACCCCTTGTAAAATGTTTTGTATGCATGAAAAATGAATCATAAATACAACATATAATACGGACTTTTGAGTGGCAAAAAACGACACTTTTTCGTTATTTTTTGAAGCATTTTTGGGGTTGAAAAGGGGAACAACGACGATACCAGTTTTTCGTTAAAAAATATATCTTATCATCTGTGAGAAATCAAATTGTGCTTTTTGAAATAAGGCAAAAAAATCGACTTTCAAAAAAGTTTTTGCTCCGCGGTCAACTCAATTTACCGGTTGGTCGAACTTCTTTGAAAAAGGAGTTAGACGTGAAATGTGTTCCAGAAATTACGAACTACTAGTTCCTGAGATTTTATAAGATTGTTATGAAGAAATAAAAAGTTATGAGCCTGCGAAAAACCTCTCCAGCATATACAAACCCCCTTAATACAAATTTAAAATTTTTTTCGATAATAATTTAATTTTGACATGGGAATTCGACCTCTCTGGGAAAGAACTAAGACGTCCAATAAAAATTTTATGTCAGATCAGTGCTACGAACGAGTGTTTGGCCTTTGTGATTATATTGATCAAAAAAAATGAACGACGTATTGTACAATTACAAAATCGTTATTTTGATTTCAAAGGGGTTGGAACCAGGATATCCCTCTAACACTTTTTTGATTAATCTATGACTCTGTGCGGGGCTGAAAAAGCGGCCTCATGAGGGCTATGAGGGAGTCTTAGGATTGGCTCCCTCAGCCCACACATGATGTGGACACATCCTTGATACCAAAAGGTGTTAAAGGGATAAAGTCTTAAGATAATTCTCCTCAATTGCAAATTAACATTAAAAGTAATCTTTTTAAGACAAAAATTATCACTATCTTTATAAGCTCCTTTTATCTTAATAAGAAATAAGTGTGACATTAATAATTGTTTAATTCGTGTCTGTTATCAATCAACCAGGATCATAAATTGTTCCAATAAAAATGGAGATCTTTTCAGGGTTTAAATCAGTACAAACAATGTGCTCAGTCAAAATCCACTCATCTGACAAAATCGTTTTCCTCCACAAATTCCTTTTAGGACGACGACGTTTGAAATGCAACTTGATTGGAATCTCATTACAGATACAAAATGAGATTTTATTTTCAAAAAAGCTTAGACCATTTGGTACGAAATTAATGAGGTTTATTAGGCCAGAAAGTCTCATAAGAGCAGGCTTCACAAAGGGATAGGGAATAGGAAGGTAAACCGAGGGGATAGAGGGAGATTAGGGATGGAAAAATTCAGGAGCCACAATAGAGGGATAGGGATGGAAAGTCCCATCCCTCTTTTATTCCCGTTTTTTCCCCATCCCCCTTTTTATCCCGTTTTTATCCTTTTTCCCGTCCCTAATTCCCGTTCTATCCCTAATCCTCCCCCCCCCCACCCTCGCCTGCTCCCCCCCGCGCGCCAACCTTTTTGCCTATTCCCTTATCCCTATCCCTTTTTGGGAATAAAACGGTAATAGGGTAGGAAAATCGGCGGGATGCATCCCTTTTGGAGCCTGCATAAGGGCCCAGAAACTTTTCATTTCCCACATATTCTGAGCCGAAATTTTAAAAATTCAGAACTAGCGTGAACACTGAAGTTTTTGAAAACTTATTCAAAAATAATAAATTTTTATCGGTTTAAAATTTTATTAAACAACAGAATTCGCAATAAATAGCCTTTTTGTGAATAATTTTTAGGTTTTTATTTTCACGAATATTGAGGCTATATCAAATTAACCATTTATACATTCACGTTTTCTCAAAAAGCCAAAAAATTAACATTCTCGGTAGTACTAGCTCGTCACAAACTCATTAAGCGTTTCCATATTTATATCATCAACTTTGAACCACCGAAAAAAATTATTACTAAAAACCCAGGATAGAGTAGATTTCCCATGAATCCTGAAATTCGGCAACAAAACGTTTTTTGGCTATTCTCTGGCCAATTAAAGACAAATTTTTTGGAAGACTACTGTTACTGATCATTACGTTATCTGTGGGATAATAAAAATTATATTTAAATCATTTTATCTTCAAAACTAATAAATTAATTGACGATTTGTTTAGAAAAAAAAATTATATATGATAGAAATAACGTTTTTGGCCTTATTCACAACACATGGTCCGGGGTAAAAAAACTATCTCCTTGATTTTGGACGGCGGTTCTAATCTCTGTTGTTTGCAGGAAGTATAATCCATTCATGATGCCGAGTAATCTTAAATCTTCTCATTTTGGCCTTATAAAGAATAAGGATAAGATTATTTAAGTTACTTCGGGCATCATGATCGATATTTTAAAGTTCGAAATAATGGTTACAATGCGATGTGGGTCTGTCGTGGTCTCCTCCACACTTCTATTAATTACAATCTTCTTCTCAAACTAATCTTCCTTCCAAATTAATATTTATTATCATTTTTAATAACTTTAAATACCAAGTTTAAATAAAAACAATTGAAAATCAGAAAACACAAAAATCTTTATATTGAATGATTCGTTCTCTTAATCGGTGGTATTTTAACTATTTCTTCAAGGATGTGAGACTTTCGGCATGTATTTTATTATTAAGTTCTAAAATGGGAAGTGTTTCCAAAGGTATTTGGCCTTAAAAGCCGCAATAGTGTCTTTTTTCAAAGATTTTTTATCCTTTCATTATCATTAATGCCATAGATGGAAAATTTCACCTATGTTCTCCATACTTCCGCCATATATATATTCCACTTCCAAATTTTCGCCATTCAATTTCCGCTTCAGGATAAATCCATTCTTCAGATACAGGCAAATCAACAAAAAAACCAGTAACATTTTTTCTCGAGTTACTTCAAAACTTTGTTCAAATTATAATAACATCGATTAATTACCCCAGAAGTAATTCTGCCACAAATATTTCTGCCAAAAAGTTATTGTTCAATTTCATTCAATAACAAACGCCGTATCAGAATAAATTATTTTTGGTCGAAACATTCCAGGTTCAAAATGCCCTCAAGGTCACACAAACAAGCGGACGGCAGTTTTGTATACTATAATAAATGACGTTATGGAAATTCGGATCGTACGGCAACTGGATTTGCGGAGTTGCGAAAATCTGAAGGTGGTATGTGTTGAATTTTACAAATATAGATATTCACGATTCCAAGCCCCACTTGCATTTCTGTGTTTTAAAAAATAAAGACGAAAATATTTTGGGAAAGTATCATTTTGGCCGTTAATGGGTTTTCATTACATGGGTAATTTTTGGCAAAATTTCGAAAAGTTGTTTTCAGTCTGAAAAATTAAAATTTTTATTTGAAAATTTTTCTTTTTTTTGGAAATTACATGTTCAGGGATCAATTATAGGGAGCCCGAAATCAACAAAATTTTTTTAAGAAGAGTTCTCGAGCAAATTAAACACCAAAAACAGGTTTATTTTACTCAAAACATTCCTTGTTTTTCAAAAAATAATTTCCATAAATAAAATTTCCTTGTTTTTCAAAAAAATGCGTTTTCCATAAATGATAATGGGTAACCCATTATGGTTTTCCATTAATAGGGTTATGGTGTCCATTACAGTGGGGTTCCCATAATTGGCTAGTTGTGTACTGTACATTGCGCTGTTCGCGTTTCGTTTTTTATTGTCAACGCCCTTATTTGCCGGTATACGAGGCGTTGGAAATAGGGTTTTAAACTCGAACAAACAGCTGACAGGCAAAACGATCCACATCATATTTGGTTTATTTGTCATTGAACCTATTTTTATCAAACTCATTGGTTTAAAACACCGACACATCGCGCCGAAAAAGACTGGAGATCTAACTTATTTGTACAAAGCATACCAGTATGCTGCATACTTTTGCTTTCTAAGGGCCTCGGTGTTGCATTTTTGACAGATTTGCACTTTTCAATTTTTTTTGTTCTTTCATGGGGAAACTTTTAGCCACGTTTCATAATTTTCGAATAAAAAGTTTTCAACGGTAAGCTGCTACTTTTGGAGCTCACTTTGGTTTAAATCTGGATTTTTTTTCAGATCGATATTTTCACTTTATAAATCCGTCTTTGAAAAAAACACTTTCAAAAAACGCGCGTTTGCCTGTCAAAAGATTCAAATTACATTTAAAATTTCTTTTTTTATTAATTAAGAAACTTCAAAAAATGGTCTCGACCACCATCGAAAATGTATATATCGTCTAAATTTTTTAATCGGTCTAATAATTTCGTCTAATAATATGGGTCGTCTAATATTTTAAATGGTATTCAAAATCGAAATTTAAAATTTCCGAAAAAAGACGAAAAAAAAACCGAAATTTTAGCACATCGAAAAAAATATTTATTTTCATGAGTTAAAATTAATTTAAATTTACGTTGGTGGATGGCGTCGACTTTACAAATTAGCAAGTCTCGGTGAAAATAATTTTTTTTTTAATTTTTTGATCAAAGAGGGCGTAACTAGATTTCGCGCCAAAAACAATGCAACTAGTGCTGAATTTTATTTAATAATGTTCAAAACATCCCATTTCATACAAAATTTTTCAAACAAATAATTATCGGTATTTGTTTGTCTAAAGCAATGTTTATAAATGAGAGATTCTCTAGTTATTATTCAGAGGCTAAATTCCTGCCTTGAAAAAATAATCATTTTTACTTAGTAAGTGTATAAAATAGGATATGTTTTTAGCGGGCGGAACGGTTGGGTCCGTACCGATATTTTTAAGGTCGATTTTTTTTTCGAAAAAGCTTTCCTTTTTGTCGGTTTTAAAATAAAATTTAATTGGAGCACTTTTTTATTTTTGAAGATTTGAACGGCAGAGTACCAAGGCAAAGATTATAAACGCACATTTCATAGTGGGAAGATTTTGTACATCAAGTTCTTTCATAAGTTGGCGGGGTATATCGTCTTTTATGGAACAGTATCGTATAATGGAGGAGACAATTCTACTAAAAGCAATTATCCTGCTTAAAATTGTCGAGAAATGAGAATGTCATTTACAAAAAAAATTTTTCCCCAAATTTTTTTACGGTATATCCTTTTCTCAACCTAATTCAATCTGAAAAATGCTAACTATAAGGCTATCTATAGGCTATAGCGCGTGTTCGAATTCCCACTAATTTTTTGTCTTTAGTGAGGTGCGGTAAGGTGATACACATCGATTCAACTTTGGCGGTCTCAATATCAAGCACCCTTGCCTATAATCATCCTCAAAACAATCACTTTGACAGCATTAGTGGAATTCAAACACGCGCTATTAAAGATAGTAAAGCATTTTCGAGATGGACTTTCGTTGGGGAAAAGAATAGTAGACACCTGTTATCTACCTGTTCATATGTTCCTGCATGATCAATATTTTCGAGATTTGTGGGTTTGACCTCCGCGAATATTTACTTCATTCTTAACTCCCAATTAAGTCCAACTCAATATGGAATTTTAATGGACACGATTTTTTCCGATGTTCAAAAATACTTTAATTTATAAAAAGCTTCTCCAACATTCCATTGACTGTCTATAAATTTTATACAACGCAAATTATTACAAACAACATTTTTTTCCACCGTGAAGCGTTTCGATTCCATATCAGCGACGCCTGTCTCCTCATTTCACCTTCGCATCACATTATAGACGATTTGAAATAAAGAAATTTCAAAAATCAAATGGTTATCGATTGTTTTTAACCTATTCTTGTAGAAAATTTTTTTTCTGGTCATTTTAAAGACCGAGGTTTTTTTTTTTATTGAAAAATTAAAAAAAAAATTTGATTTAAGGTCAATTTTTCGTGAATTTACAGGTAAATGTGATTCCAGTTCTAGCGAAGCCGTTATGAAGTTGCTAGAAGTGCTGATTTTTGGCCAGGTGAAAATTAAGCGTTTTTCCGGCTACTCATTTTTTTAATTGAGGGTCGGCGACCAATATTTGACCTCTAATGACCGGTCAAAGTTCTTAAGGTCAATCTCAAGTTTCATCGTTATGACCTGTTAGTACCCCAAAAAGAATCGGAAGGGTCGGACTTTTCTAATGAACGTATTAGGAACCTATGGGTCAATAATGTACTGAGAGGTCGCTAAGGAGCAAAAAACTTTTTGTCTCTTTAGTTTTTGCTCTCTAGGCGACCTTTCAGTACATTATTCACCATATGTTGCTAATGCCGTTCATCAAGAAAGTTGACCCTTCCGATTTCATTTTAAGCGGGTACTTACAAGTCTATACCGATGAAACTGAGGTTGACACTTGGGGTGTTTGACCAGTTTTTGCTCTCTAGGCGACCCTCTCAGTAAATTGAACCTTTGAACTTGACCGGTCATTAGAGGCTCAAATATTTGGTCGCCGACCCTCAATTAAAAAATACAGGTAGCCGAAAAAACGGCCTTAATTTTTTCACTGGCCAAAAAATCAGACCTTCTAGGCCACTTCATTACGGCTCCTTCGCTAGGAACTGTGAATCAATTAACCTGTAAATCACGAAAAAATTGACCTTAAAATCGATTTTTTTTTTGAAAATTTTTCATTAAAAAAAAAAAATCTTGTGTCTTTAAAATGCCAGAAAAAATTTCTCTAAAGATAAGGTTAAAAACATCGGAAACCCATTTTTTGACGTTTAAATTTTCTTATTTTAAATCGTCTATTTTAAGTTACTTCGCGGCATCATGATCGATATATTATTTCAGTTGAATTGATAAAGGGTGGGGTTCTTGGAGAAATGTTAAAATTATATTTAACCAAGCATAATAATTCATTAAATTATCTGGCTGCCACAATAATCAAATTAAAAAAAATTTATAAGAAATGTTTTTGTGCGTTTAGTTATAAACCAAACCTAGAACCCAATTCTCAAATGCAAAGTCTAATTAAATGGAAAACACAGAATATAAGAAAAAATATATTTTTTTTATTTTTCGAAAATATTTTCTATAGAAACAGAACTAACAGAAATTCGGGTTCAACCTAATTTGTTTCAGCCGTTCGATGTTTCAATCTGCATAGCTTGGTAGAGTTGATCTTTTTTACATTTTAGTTCAAGATTCTAGCTTCAATTTTTCCTTTCAAAACTTCTGATTAATTCGCCAGAATAATATCTAAAATAATACTTCTTTTTCAAAAGTGTTACTTTTGAAAAACCGATGTCATGAGAAGCACTGTTCACCTTGGAGTACATGATGTATTAGTCTATACAGTATGATTATGTCTAAACAATATTCTCTATGCCAATCGACGTCCATCTCAGTACTTGGAAAATAGGCGTGTCAAGCCGTTAAACATTTTCTTGCTTTTGGAACGAATCACCCTATTGACGTTTTAGAAAAGATCAAAACAAACAAAAGAATTATTCGATAGGACATTTCTGTTTCTCCAATAATTTTGTTATAACTGGTAGTTACAGAATTATTTACGTGAATTTTTTTTAAAATAAATGGAAAAATGGAACAGCGAAATGTAAACGTTTTTGACACTCAATCCTATACTTTTGGTACTTTTCAGATGAACATATTTCCATATTCAAAAATTTCGTAAAAATTTTGACTATAAATAAATTTTGACGGAAATTTAATTTTTTAAAGGAATTATCTCATCAGAAACTTTGCTGATTCAAAAACATCGGTCAAAATAAATAATAATATATTAGTTGAACATCTTCTCTCTTGT